>VZRR01002019.1:0-25581 GCA_013398015.1 Oreocharis arfaki | reverse complement strand
CTCAGCCGGCCAGCGACACTCCTAACACTCAACTATTTTCCTTCCTTGTGCACCTGTGTACTCAGAATAGTCCCTGTGAACATTCAGGATCTTACCCATGAAAGAATAGCTCTGGGAATGTGATTATTAAAGCAATTAGGTTTTCATATCTCTGTGAACCTTGAGCATGGTAATTGACTTGTGCCTAGTCTCTGCTATGTGCTGGTTTTTTTATAAAGGAACTTCCGTATTTCCCAAATCCCAGGTTTCCTTTTAGCTTGCAAGTATATATCTATCTCTGCCAGTGATGGCTGCAGAGCAAGATTTAAAAACGTAAAGTGAGGGAGATTGATACAGAGGTGACTTTACAATGGTTGTGGAGCAAGGGAGTTATAAATGCATGATTTTTTGGGGTTACCTCACATGTCTGGTTTTGGTTCTTTGAAGTATGAATTTTGTTCACTGTTTCATTCCATGTTGGAGAAGCAAGAAGAAAACTGCAGACCTGGAGCATTCCTTGACCTAGAGTGATGTCACAGTAGTTCTAAAATGTTTTGCCAGTAGACCTACCCAAGGCACATGAACAACTAAGAAGCATCTCACCTGTCAGCTAGTGCTGCCGGGTTCTGCATCTGCTCTGGATGCTCTTTTTCACCCCATAGACAGAATCAGGGCAGAATTTTAGGGCCTTGACTATGCGTTTGAGGTTTCAGATTTTTTGCAGGTGGGTGGAATGGTGGCTTAGACTTGACACAGATAAATGTGTATGACGGGGTGAGACACTCTGATTTAGGACATGGAAAGTGTTGGATCTGAGATTACTCGGACTCCCATGTTACAGAAATAAGCATCATAGCTTATAATTATTCATAGTTATTTAATTAATTTAATCATACTTATTTAATAAATTTCATTTCTAAAGCTGTGAACACAACAATTTACAAAAAAATAAAGGAGTATATTCAGTCACTGCAATTACTAACAAATACAAAACCAAATACATTGCAAAGAGATAAAATCAATGGAAACTTTTCCCATTAATTCTCTGCCTCTGAGCTGCAGATTCTATTTTCTACACATGAAAGGAAGAGAAGGTTCGCAAGAGGCCGTACATACAGTCTAACATGAAGTTTGAAACAGGTGCTTGGTCAGGAGAGTGTAACAGTGTAAAATATTCTTCGTTTGTTAAAAATACACTTTGGCCATCAGAGCTTTTTGCAGCATCCCAGGACTCTGTGTGATGCCACCTTTACCTGTGAGGTGGCTATAACCATGTCTTTATTGAGATTTTATAGGCTCAGCCTGAGGTGGTACCACTGCACACTCCTCACTGCCAGCTCTGCTCGTGGAAGCAGACCCGGTAATCTTCATTCCTGAAATGTGATCCCTCAGCATGTTACTCCTCATGGAAGAGGGGACCATTTCCCCTTTCACATGTAGCATTTCAGCCTTTCTCCCAAAGAGAGGTAACAGCCCTGTCCTTCTGCCTGCTGACTGTGGCAGGTTTGCTCAGGAGTTCTGGGGCCAGGAGAGGCACAAACCCAAAGCCAGTGGGTCCCCCATTTGGTCCTGCCCTCATGTGCACTGTCCAGTCTGCTTTCTGTAGCCCCTTTCTAGGTGGGACTCAGCACGTGTGTCACACCCCATCCTGTCTGAGTCAACACTTGTGAGTCTTTGTGACAGCTGTCTGAGCAGGGGGGTGATGGGTGTGCAAAGATGTGGCACAAGGGCCAGGTGGGATGCCCAGAGAAGCCTCTTCGGAAGGGCGTCAGCAGCCTGGCACCAAGGACGTGACACCAAGCAAGCTTCCACAGCCTGGAGCTGGCACACGTCTGGCTCTTGATCTGGAATAACCCTCCCAACTCGTGTCTTCCAGAGAACATCCTCTTCTTAATGAAGGAGTCTTGCTGCATACAAAAAAAAAAGCTGCGAGGTGATGACATCATTAGACCTCCAACTAACTGCTCTTATTTTCAGTTCATTTGCAAAATCAGGAGACATCTGATCTATCCAAACACCAATCTCCATAGAAGAAAATGTAACGTGTCCACCATGACCTCATAGTAGAAAAACTGCAATTCATTTAAGGTCGTTTAGTTCTTCTTCGCCCAAATGCCTACATCTTTTAATTGCTTAAGAAGACACACTGCCAGGAGCTGAGTGTTTCATTAGATCAGAAATCAGCTTTGTTATTAAAATACAGGCCTGCTCCTAAAAATGACTGGAAAAAAACAACCCTGCCCCCTGAATATAATTGTTGACAAATTGGCCAAGTTTCAAAGCGAATGGGTCACAATGTTTTATTTTGTCCAATCATAGTTTTGAATTATGTATTTAGATATAAAACAAAGCTGCAGAGCCATGTTTCAATTCTATTAGAATTGACCCAAGTTAGTTCATTCTGGATACTTGTACTTGCTTTTGAAGCCCTTCGTGCACCAAAAATGCAGCCTATCACAGGGTCATGGTTTAACCTCAAAACCAGAACACAAGGAAAAATAACAACGTGTGAAAACAGACAAATAATGGCACCGTGGTGTTTGTATCAATCACAGCCCACCAGTATTCCACCCACTAATTTTGCAAGTGTCATAAATTTTAAGTGTCACTGTTTTCTTATTATAACAATTATGCTTTTCCCTGTAGGATCACACTTTTCCCTTTCTCCAAATCTGGCTTCAAACTGAGAGAGAGCAGGTTTAGATTAGATTTTAGGAAGAAATTCTTCCCTGTGAGGGTGGTGAGGCCCTGGCACAGGGTACCCAGAGAAGCTGTGGCTGCCCCATCCCTGGAAGTGTCCAAGGCCAGGGTGGATGGGGTTTGGAGCAACCTGGGATAGTAGAAGGTATTCCTGCCCATGGCAGGGGGTGGAACTGGATGCTTCAAGGTCCCTTCAAGGTCCCTTCCAACCCAAACCAATCAGTGATTCCATATCTGGTAATTAATCTATTCCTGAGCGGTCACAATTTTACAAAAGAGACACCGGCTGACAAGAACCATTTTGCCTGGAATGTATCTGGCACTGCAGTGGAAAAAGGAAAATAATTTTTGGGACTATTATTTTTTCTATGATGATGACTCTTCAAAAATAAATTGACCGAAACTTCAGTGAAATACTGAGTTTTCAGAAACTAAAACACGCCAAGCTGTTTGGGTTTTTTTTTCCTCTCCTTTATTTTCACTCCTGGATCCGGTTCTTTTCTCTCCACCAGAGAGCGCCAGGATCCCCAGAGGTGCTGATGCTGGAACTTCGCAGGGATGTGCGCTTCTCTCGGGCACAAACGCTCGTGTGCTCCTCAGACAGATGCCTGAGGACACTCAGACCAGCTGGCTTTGGCAATGTGGGACGTCAGAAAGAAGAAAGGACTTGGTAAGCAGGAAAAGACATCTTCATGTTTTAGACTGAGAGTAGCAGCACTTCAAGGAATTTTGTAGGAAACCAACAGGCTTTGAAAAATGCCTTCCTCCAGAAGAACAGTGAAAATGCTCCAATTCAGCAGGACAGTTAGAAAATCCAAGGACCCGTGCATATATAGAGAGAGGGCTTCACCTTCAGTGTGCTGCTTTCGAGTCTGGCTCTTGAGGTGGCTGCGATGGTGCAGTCTTTTGTTTCTGGCTCCTCCTTGATGCCTGTACAGAGCATTAGAGGCACAGAATAGATGATAGGATCATCTCCATAAAACAAAAGTTTTATGTGATTCTGCCTCTGTTAAGCCTTGTAGTAAATGCTTGGTAAAAAATACCCAATTTCAAATCTCATTTCAGTATGTGTGACTCTCCTCCAGACTCAGAATTTGGTGTTTTTAGAGGGCTTTTGCCTCATGATTTTAAAAAATGCATTTACATGCCTTTACATACCTCTGTCAAATTTCTCCTGAAACAAATAACCTGAAGGTGAGCAAACAAAGCAAAGTTTTCTTCTTGTGGCATTTCGCTGCTCAGAAGTTTGATGAGTAAAGAAGCAGCAGCAGCAGCAAATATTGCACAGCCGTAGTTGTCACATCTGGCAAAGCCCTCAGGACTGCAGTCTTCAAAGCCTGTTCCAGAGCACCAAAACTTCCCCCCATGCAAGACTGTAGAGGAAATATTATTAAATATCTTTTGGGTAGTTTTTTTTCCCCTTAAACTATTTCATAGATATTATAGCATAAACTAATGGATGACGAGAGTAATGGAAGCAGTTTCTGTCAGCCAAAGAGGGTTAGAGGTGTCACACCCCAGGAACACCTCATTCATTAGGGAAGAAAGGAATAAGTGGCAACCAAAAAGAGCAATGTTAATAACAAATGACACGTTAAAATAGAGGCTGTTCTTTTTCTTGCTGTTTTTTTTGGCAGGGTCACAGTGTGCTCTTTTCTATGTCTTACATTCTTCTGCTGTTGTCATCGTACTTTCTTGGACCTCTTCTGGCTCCTTGCCCTTTGTTCCTTCAGCCACCTGCCTGCAGAGCCTTCAAACCTCAGCATGGTCTCTTCCTTCCGGCAGAAGCATCCCTGGATGTCAGTGATCCCAGCAGGTCTTGTTTCTAACACCAGTGGACTTCACTGAGAGATGCACGTGGCTGGGTGAGAGCCTGAGCCCTCAACCATCTGCTCAAGCTGATGAATACAACCAGGGCTCCATGACACTAAAGAGCCAAATCCATCCCAGATCCTGAACTGAAAAGATACTAATAAATCGTTGAGAGTTTATCAAAACTGCAGAGGCAATTTAAAGCAAATTCTTTGTCAGCAGAAACTGACTTTCAATGTACTCTTTCAATGTACATAAAATGAAAGGGAAATAAAAGTTGTGTATGTTGCTTCATTGTGTATGTTCATTCATTTCAACACCTTGAAAATTTTTATTGCCAGAGTATTTCAGGTCTGGAAACAGAAATATTATCCATGTTGGTCTAATAGTAGGGAAGATCCTGTTAGTGTTTGTATATTGAATAATAGATGGAAATATCCAATTAATGGAAAAGTAAACAATACTGGATTTGTTCACAGACCAACTGTCTTAGAAGGGAACAGCTGGAATTAGAACAAAAGTAATCACAAAACCAGGTGCAGTGCTCATGGCATTATCAGCAAGTTTTTACCATTTTGATTTGTTTCTTGAGTTTTATGTCAAGCACAGGCTGTGTGGTCTCTGGAGCATTTTCTGGGAACCATTCAAGCAGAGCTCAGTCTATGCTGAAACGGTGATGGAGAGAGGACTGCGTGTCAATATTAACTGGAAGCAGGAAGGGCTGGAGGAGCTCCTATCTGAAAGGAGAAAGAGAGAGCCAAATCTCGGGGGATTTAAGACTGTGAATGGGTCAGAGAGCAGCTCTCTGCCCTCTCTCTGCCTTTTCCACAGCTCCCCTAACTTGTGAGGGGCAGGGATAACCCACAGAGGCACAGGCCAGGAGCCCTTTGTCCCCGTTTTCAAGGAGAGGCCCAAATCCTCCCGAGCTCAGAGTGCCTTTTCAACCCCTGATCAAACCATTTGGCAGAACTGCTCCTTCAGTTCTGCCTTGTGCTCCACCTGAGCCATTGCCCCGCTCCCTCTGACAAGTCAGTGCACACACACAGAGTGACAAGGGCTGGGGTGAAAAGTGCAGGTAAGTGCTCAGCACCTCCTTGGTGCAAACCTTATCCTTCCCACTGACACCATTGCTTGACACCCCGGCAGTGACTTGCATGAAACCTGTGGGACATTAACACTTGAGACCTTGTCTCCTCTGTTCAATGTGGGTGAAACTGGTCAGTGGGTCCAGCCACACTGGAAGAGGCAAAAATGGCAAAGGACAGCAAATGTGGAGTCCAAGAAGTTGAGAAAACGGGCCTAAGTGTTCTCTAAGATAGGCCACATCTAGTGTGAAGAGAGGAACTGAGTAAACCCCATTCCCAAAAGATATAAACATCGTTCTCTGCATTATGGGAATCCATACACTACATTCCCACACAGGGGATTTTGAAGAGGGAAATTCATGCAGCAAAACTGCTTTGGATGAGAGTGCTGCAAAAGACCAGGAACATTGCTGTGTCCTTTCAAATATCTGGCTCAGTCCAGTTTTAGATGGAGACACTTCCTGCCACAAACTCCCCTTTGAATCACTGATTGCACATGAAGCAGGATTTGGGCTGTGCTCAAGTCTTTAAGAGGTTGTCTGGAGCAGTTGGTTTTCCTGTATTTTCCAGTAAAAGGTTCAGTGAGGCACTTACTAAAACAAACAAACCCCCATTAGTTTAGTAAGGTACAAGTAGCACTTACATCCAACAAATAGAACAAAAGATGCTCTTTTACAAACACACTTCCCACCCCGCAGACACAATGGTTTGTACAATAACACCACCCTCTGCCAAGAGATTCCAGCAGAAGACACAGTGACTCAAAAGAAACAAAGTGTAAGTTTATTGGACGTCAACATTTCTTAGTCAAGATCTAAGTAAAGAAAACACACAGTAGAAAAAGTTGTACAAAGCAGCAATGGATTTACATTACATTAAAGAAAAAAGTTGCCTTAAGCTATTAAGTCTCAGTCCTAAAAAAAGTAAAAACCCATCCTGGTGTATTGAACAGATATAGAATGTATAAGCTATACAGGATTATAAACCCAGAATTGCTTGTCTTACCTCTATAATCCTTTAAAATGACAAGTGATTTTGTGTAACTAACCGGAAAACTCTCTAGAAAATATATTGGATAATTCCAATTTCTAGTAGGAAACTATTCCCCTGTACCCAAGCACTTAAAGTGATCCCATTTTCCTGCTTTTTAAAAAGGGACACTGTCAAGAATAAGCCTTAAAAGATGTACTTTATGTATATTTTGCACTTAATGCTGCAAAAGAGGGCTTGTTCTGGTTTTCTGTATGCATTTGAATTAAAGCTGCTGCTGCAACACTGGGAAGCTTGTGCCTTTAAAAGGTAAAATGTACCACTGAGAGATTGGAAAAGGAAGAGGGAGGATCAAGTCCTTTATTCTGGAATAATGAGAGGAAAAACAACCTGAAAAATCAGCTCAACCCACAGAATTCAGACACATTTTTCTGACATCCTCACAACAACCGATGCTGCCCGCAAGAGGATTTTCATGCCCAAGCAGCTCAAGTGTTATGACTCAATTTGTTTTTCAATTCTTCAGTATTATTTATTAATGTCAAGTATTTCTAATATAGGTATGTCCATTTTCTGTATCCAGCCTTTCTCTTGATAGTGTCCCTTTTTGTAGAGCAGTTACAGTACAGTTTTTCACAAGTCATTTTAAATAAACAAGAATCAATAACATTAAAAATACTATCAGGCTGTGTTCAGCAACAACAGAAAAAAAGATTTTAACACTGATTCAATAACAGCAACACTAAAAAAAAAAAACCCAACCAAAACAAACAACAACAACAAAAAAACTCCAACAAAAAACAACCCCCTAAGCTTGTTTTGATTTTTATCTAAATCTTCTGGTAGGAAAATGTAAACAATTTTATTGAACAGTATAGGCACATGCCAGATTACAGGCTCATGCCAGATATTTGCACCCTCACTGTTAGAGCCAAGAAATTAGGCATAGTCTGTCCTTATCCCATGGGAGGAACTCGTTTTAACACTGGAAGCTTGGAACAGAAACAGAGAACACGAGGAGCTTTGGAGCAAATCTGCATGTCCTACGTGGGGGAAAGCAAACAATAGCAGGCAAAAAAACCTCCTGGATGTTCCTGCCTGAACAGGAAACGCAGGCCAGGCCTCTCACAGCTGTTTGGGGTCACAGATAAGGCAACATCTCGTCTTTGAAACACCCCAGACAAACTCTGGGGTCAGCCACTTCACCAGGTTATCTCTTCCATCACCAGTCACGGGGTGTTTTGCTCTCCCTTACCAAAGAAACCCAAAACTAGACCGTTTTCTGACTGGTTCGTGTGTTTTGCTGCCATTGCTCACTTTCAAGATTGGTCATGGTCCCAATTCAGCAAAGAACTTGCACAGAACATTTCAAAAAAATTAAGACTGATCTTAATGGACTTAAGAAAGGCTTAGAGGCTTTGCCAACACAGTGCCTGAAAGGAAAAAAAGTCCCAAACCAAAATACATTTCATGGCTCAACCCTGCTCCACTGAAATGCAACACAAGTTTCCACTCCCACTGACAGGATAGTTCTCTGAGATTTATCTGACAGGTTATAAAAATAGCAAAAGAAGGACAGAATTATAGATTCTAATCTATATATTAAAACATCTGCACATTCCTGTCACAAATTTTAGGAAAAAAAAGCAAAACACTTTTTATATTTAACAAGACCTCTAACTTTGTGTCACTTCAGTACACAGCTATAAAATTAAACAAAATATGATGAAGACAGGCTTTTGTATCAATACATTTGCCTTTTATTTTGGCTGTGGCCAAACTAGACACTCTTCAAAAGACCTTTATTTATAAACAAGCAACTAACATTTTTTTCCCATAATTTAAATTTTAAGACATATATTAAAGTTATATAAGTGGAAGCATATTTATTCCATATCCTCCAAAATAAACACTTCTATCAAGGGCTTTTTAAGATATTGTATAAAAGCTAATAGAAAACCAGAACTGCTATATAAACATCTCATATTTAAATTGTAGAGATCCTGAATTCCTTTACTAAACAACAGAAACCAAATGTAAAAAAAAAAAAAAAAATCACACATAACACGCTCAAAGTGGAAAACAAAACTTTAAAAACCCCCCAAAAACCAAAGTAACTGAAGAAAAACTTAGGAGGCTACTCAGACCAAAAATATTTTATGGACTCTTTATAATACCTAGTACACTAGGAAAAAGGTCAGGGTTTCTTCAAAAATGTTGCACAAGGTTTTGATTTAAAGTGTGTAGAATTTATCATCATACCACAGAGCAGAATCCCAGCTGGAAGGGGGATGGCTGTGACCCAGCTGAGCTGGTTGCCACCTTCCTTCAGAAAGCACACTGAATTTTAGAAGGCTACAGCTCAACTTTCAGGCTATAGTGCAGAGGAATCACTGGGGGAAACTTAGGAACCATTCTACAAAAACACGCTCATATTTTATACACACAGATTTCTTAAATATATATAAAGGGTACTTAGCAAGGCTTTCTGTTTTTCTGATTTTTTAAAACCAGGTTTAAGTGCAATAACCATTTTATTCTGAAATTGTTTCTGGTAAGAAAGAAATTAATAATCTTATTAGGTGGAATAAAAAAGTAAGTAACTGGAAATGTCACTATTAAGCAAGTACCTTGTTTAACTGCAATGCCACTGAAAAGAGTTTAACTGGCACTCAAGCAAATTAGCCTAATCATACTCAGCCACAGTTTGCCTGAAAGAGGACAAAAATGGACATGTTACTTTTAAAAGTGTCTAGTAGCAATTGTAGATTGTAGTAAAAATTAAGCAGAAGAGGCTTGAAACTAACACTGCAATTTTTTTGGTAGCTGAAAAAAAGTCAGGGGTCCATCCTGAGCTAATTCTTTCAAACTTCACTTACAGGAAAAATAATTAAAAATCTGATGGGGGGGAAAAAAATGGTGGCACACTTGGCTTTCACTGAGAAAAATCTGGTGTGTGCCTAAGGGTGCCCATCCTCAGATTCTTAGGAGTTACACTTGTGCTTGATTTGGCTGAATCTCAGCGTCAGCTTGCAATTCTAACTTCTGAGCTTGGGATACTGAGAAAACATTTACACACATGGTTACACAGAGAATTCAAGCCTCGCTCCTGCTGCCCCTGAAGTCGGTGACTAAACTCGTGCTGGTTTCAGTGGACACAGACTGGGCTCCGACTCAGCAGTGTGGAATTACATCCCCCCTTCTCCCAACCCTGCAGGGGGAAAGTTGGTCAGGATCATAAACACTGTTTGCATCATTTCTGTTCAATCTAATCCATCACCCCTCCATTAAGTTTAAATTCTAGCAGAATTTCTCACCGTTGGTTCACCTCCTACTTCTGGGTGAATATTTCCTTGACTGACAGAAAAAAACTGGACCCTTACCATAGCTCCAGGTAAATATGTGCAATCCTACTTACACTAAATGCTCCAGTTGCCATTTGAGGTAAAATAATGGAACCACACAGCATATCTGCAGCCCATTATCACCACAATTTTCAACAAATTGGAAAATGCAACACAGTCACATATGATAGAAAGCGGCAGAAAGAAGTACTCTATATGCACTGTATCCATAAAATGCAGTGATTGTAGTGTGATTTTCTCCTCTGCTTTGAGCTGGATATGTACGCTTAATACAAATTTCAAATACATACTTCTTCATTTATACAGGTGTCTATATAAATATTTACATTTTTAGGTTTTGTTAAAACATATCTTTGTACTCATGGCCGAGCTTATTACTTGTGTTTAGAAACACAACTCCTCTTCTGTCCCTTAACGAGCTCTCTCTTGTTGATTTAATAGTTATACATTCCTTTGTAGTTAGAATTACAAACAGTTGTACAAATAGTGGAAACAAAACTATGAAACTTGTCTGACATCCATTCAACCTCAGTTCATGTTATAAACAGTACCATTTGCATTATGATGGCTGTTACACAATGACTTCAGCTACCCAAGTATCCATAGGAAATTAGTCTTTGGGACATTATATAAAGCAAAGTACCCCCTCTCTCAATTTTCCTTAGAAAGTTATAATTAAATGGCTGAAAGCAGGCTTGCTGCTACTTCTTATATAAAATCTTAGTAATAATATTGCTGATTTTAGATTCTACTTTAATTTGCACAAGTTCCATACAACAACAAAATGTTCCCTTAAAATAGCAAACATTCGTATCCAATAACATCAGGATTACTCAAAACTTGAGGTTTATTTGTTATTGCTAAAGGTTTCTAAGACCTAAGTCAAAACAGCAAGACACTCCATCCACTTCCTCCCAAACTGCCAGTGCATGGCAACCACTTATATGGAGCTTGTGTGTGTTGGTTTCTTTTTTAAAAACAAATTAATGACGTTGGTTACGGTATTTCACTACTATAAGCTCACAGTTAGAATCCAAATTGTTTCTCTTTCATTTAATATATAACTTTATATATGATACACACGCACACACCAACATCACGGGATGAAGATCCATGCATACAATCCAGATGCAATTGTATTTCAGTGTCAAATGAAATAAAATAAAATTTATTCTGTTACCACCAGATCCCAGACCACAGTATTTTAAATTACTCTGCTTTCTACCTACTAACCAAGTTAGTTTTCCCTAATCTCCAGATCCAAGCAGCATCACAAATTCCAGATTTTTCATCATCATTGTTTTGATCCTCTTAAAATTTGTAGTCTGTGTGGCAGACCTCTGAGATCCTGAACACAGCCCCCCCAAACCAGCTCTGCAAGGGTTCTGTTAAAGCTAATTGTGTGTCTGTTCATGGCTCCAGAGACTGAAAGCCGTCTTGAAAGTCCTGTGGCAGAGTTTGCACATGTACTGTCTCTTGAAGGTGATTGCTGAGAGTGGTGGGGCGTGGTAGAAGAGCGTGTCCGACTCCTGCGGCACGAACAGCTTCTCAGTAGTACTGGAGCTTTCCGGCAAGCCCGTGGGGCTGTCGGGCTCCAAAGGCTNGGGCTCCTTATTTGTGGACTCCTCTGCAGCCTGGGACATGTGAGACTGGAAGTGGCTCCAGAGCCGGAAATTCGTTCGGAAGGCCTTGTTGCACACGTGGCAAATAAACGGCTTCACAGAGCACAGGAGCTCCTGGTGACGCTCCAGCTGTTTGCGTAAGGTGAAGATCTTCCCACACTTTTCACAGGGCCACAAACTGGGATCTTTCTTGGAGACTATGTCCTTAGGTTCCCTGCTCGTTTCGGTGACCTCGTCCTCTATATCATCTGCAGGCTCTTCTTTGATCTGGATTTTAAACTGCTTGGAAACACTTAAGTCTTCAGGCAGGCATGAAGAGTCTTCAGAATCAAAATTGATTTGTTCTGACGAATCACTGAACACACCGTCCTCCTTTGCAGCAACAAAATTGTTCATTTTATTGGATTCTGACTGCGGAGGCAGCCGTGACGAACTGGTGATTTCTCCATTGTGATCCATGAGGGGCAAAGAAAAGTTCTCTGATGGAGCCATCGTGTTCTGATTGTGAACCTCAACCTGATGACGCCAGATACTGAAGGATGATTTGAAGGTGCGCATACACTCGAGGCAAGTCAGCTTCTTGTACTCACACTTGCTTTCATGCTCGTGCTTCAGCTCCGGAGAAGAAAACCTAAGGCTGCAGTAAGGACAGACAGTGGCGTTCCTACAGAGCCGCTCATGGTTCCCCTGTTCGATAAGTGAGGAGAGCTTGGCATTGCAGAGACGGCACTGATAAACCTCCTTGTTTTCCACCGGGTTTTCAATATGAATGTGATCTTTCTGCTTAGGAGCCTTATTCCCTCCGATGGGTTTCTCCCCTGGGTGCATTTTTATGTGCTGTTTGAACTGGGAGAGGAAACGATACGCTTTCCCACAGTAGGTACAAATATAGGCTCCTTTGGTTCTTGACCTCAAATTCCTTTTGATGACTTGCTGTACTTGTGAAGCAGACTGGCCCTGAAAGCTCTGCTTGCCACGTCTTAGTTTCACAATCAGAGCTTTTTTGATTTCTCTCTCCCTCACTATATCGATCAGTTTTCTTTGGAATTTTTCATCCAAAAGGGCATGTGAACTGGAGGCTGGTGAGGGATTCTTCACAATTCCATGCTGTGTCTGGCAGTGCGTCCACACTTTGAAATTGGTGTGGAATCTCTTGTGGCATATGTCACAAGCATAGGGCTTCTCTGGATTGTGATACATGTTAACATGGCGATGAAGACCTGCTGTTGACCTGAAAATTTTAAGGCAGTGTTTACATTTAAATTTTTTATTTGGTCTTGCTTCTTCCATCTCGCTGTATTCATCTTTACTGACATCGGAATCAGGGAAATCGGCATCAAGGTGCGTGGGGCTCGAGCCTTCCTCAAAGTTCTCTTCTGAAACGGGAGAACCCTGCTCATCCGCCTTCAGTTTCTTGAACGGTAGCCTCCGATCATCCTGGAACCTCCTTTTTGCTGAAAGTCTGCTTGGCTCCTTACGGTCATCCTCAGTTTTAAAAGCAAAGTCTTTGTTTGCCGATGCTGAAGCATCACCCACTGTAACTCGTATGATTTCAGCAGGATCTGAGAGGGGACTGCTGGGCTCAGTTTTTATCCGCACCTCCGAGAGAGGGGAAGCGACCTCCCGATCCGTTGACTGAGAGGCACTGAAAGACCTAAGGCGATGTGGGTGTATTACCTGTGGCTTTTCATCCAAGGCTGGCTTCTCCGATGACTCTTTCAAGGATGACTTCTGGGATGCAACATTAAATGTCTTCTGGGAATCGTTAGTGCCCGGTGAGGAGGACGAGGATACCTGTGCAGGTTTTAGGTCAACAGAAGGTGAGTAAATAGGAACCTGGCTGTCCATGGACAGTGACCTTCGCAGGAGACTTTTTACAAGGGGCCCACTTCTGTCAATACTTTGGTTTCCCGGGCCAGACCCACTAGATGGGATTACCAGCCCTAACTTGGAGTAGTAGAGCAAATTCCTGTCTTCCCCTTGACCATTTCCTTTTCCTGCCTCTCGCAACAAAAACGTGGATTCCGCTGCCCCACGCAGAGACAAGACTGGTGGACGTGGTCTTTTCAATGACATCTCTGCAACTTTTCCTCTCAGAAGCTGAGCACTGCTTCCTGGCTCACCGCCTGCCATTTCTTTCTCTGCTAAAGACATCTGAGGCAGCACCATGTTCCTTTTCACTACAGCACCTCTGCTCTGATCCTCCACAGTTCCAGAAGTTTCATGAACCTTTGAATAGCTCACAGGGCCTTCTTTCAGCCACCTCCTTTCAGTCAGTGATAAGTTGTGAAGAGTTTCAGTTGGTTTTGTTACCTGTGGTCTGCTGCTAGCTTTGACAGCCACAGAGGGTGAAGGTTTAGGAGTATGGCTTAAGTCATGCTGTGTTTGAGTTACGCTTTTCGCTTGTGCTTCGATTCTGTTCTGACAGACAATGACACTTCTCTTCTGAGAACTACTTTCATCCTCATCTTGATAGAGTATTTTTTTAATGGGACAAGAAGGAAAAGGAGCTTGAGGACTCTTGGAAACAATGTTTGTAAGAAAAGATATTCCAAGACTGTAGCCCAGTTCTTGCACAGCTGCGAGACTGCCTTTCTCAATGAACAACGATGAAGAATAAATGTAGTTCAACACATTATCAAAAGCATCTGGCTCACAAAAGTCGAGCTGAAACACTGACTGAGACTCATTCTCCTTATTTGTGAACAGAGTCTGGAAGTATTCACTGCTGGCAGCCAGAACGTTCTTATGAGCTCGGAATTTCTGGTCTCCTACGATCAGCACAACGTCACACAGCTGCCCCTTGAGACGCTCCTCGTTCAGGGTGCTTAGGAGGGAAATGGCATGTGCTGGATTTATGTAATGCAAGAGCCCCTCCATGATTCTGATGGTCCTGAAAAAGAACAACAACAACAAAGTTGTAGGTTGCCTTATGTGAACTGGTAGAGACAAAGTAAACACACCTTCTGTGCTTTGTAAACGGGCTAAGCCACCATCAAACAGTGACTATAGGAACAGCTTGTGTGGAGGAAAGGTCTGGGAATGAAAATACCACTGTAAGCTCCAACAAAAGCACAGGCATGGGAAGAACCAGCTCCTCTGCCCACTTTCAAATATCCTTTTAATTGCTGATCATACACTGAGAATACTATACCCAGCTAACTGGGGGATGGATGGATGAATGGATGGATGGATGGACAGATGGATGGATGGATGGATTGTGTTCTCTTCCTGTAATAAACCTCTCCACAGGGAGGAACAATTCAATCATTTCACTCTTGATCATCTCTTTTTCTGCTTCAGCTTTATGAAGATCTATATTGACAACTGCATTGATAAACTCTTGGATCAGGTACATAAAGCTTAGTTATAGCAACTCACCTTTCTGAGCCTAATCAACCCTGACAGTCTCCTGCTGACTAGACAAATTAAGAGGGTTTTGTTGTCACTTTTAATAGGATGACAGAAAGGGCATTAATACTGGGAAGGGAGAAGGAAACAGGATTATTGTCTGCAATCTAAATTCATCACATTTACTCAGGCTTAATAAGTGCTCTTAATATCTACTTCTAACTGTATGTGTCACTTAAAACTGCACTGGCAGGATCTGGTTTCTGGGAAATCTCACAGATTTCGTTGAAGTATCCCTGCATTGCTTTGCTCAGGACGGAAAGCAATCAGAGAACTGAAGTCCCCATTTCATTCATTAGCAGAAGAGCACTTTATGCCCACAACCCATATATCTGAGGAACAGTTACCCTTGGTTGCATCCAAGAGTACAATAAGCACTAATTAAGCTGCAGTGCAGAAACCTACATGATCCAAATGCTTCAAAACACAGCCCACTCCATACTGCAGGATGTCTTGATAATTCAATATACTACTCCTGATGAAATCTTAACAAAAGAAGATAACCAAGTTTTAAGTTAGTTTAAACAAAGAACTTCTGTGGCAGGAGTTGCAATTTATGTATCTGTGCACAAGAACACACACAGAGAAATCAACAATATTCAATTTGCTTATTTTTTTTCATGGATACTCTCTACACTACCTCCATGGTGGTCATAAAACAAGTCAGTGATCTCTCTATTAAAAGTAATTCTCTTATTTTTACAGCTGATTTGAGATACTACTTTTTAGTTTCATTTGTACATGACGTATACAACTACAACAAAAAGGTTTCACTGTTCATCAGCTTACAAGCAAAACTGTAAAGTTTATCAAAATAAAAAAACAATACTGAGAAGCTATAACCCCATGGTTAATAAATGAGGATGGTAAATATTAAAAACTAATGGATATAAATAAGTGATCAAAGTCTAAACTGGTATTATATTGAGAAATTACTTAAAGGATGCTGCATGCAATGTCTCAAGGCACTGATCATATCAAGGACTGAGCTACAACTTCTACACCTAAAAATACCAAATGAGTTATGGTGCCATGGCAATAGCTAAAGCAGAATGCCATTTCCTCACCAGATCAGTGCCTTCCAGTGTAATTTCATAAACACTCATTTATCCCTAACTCACCTTACACAGTTATAATGCATCATTCCCCCACACCTCCATCTATAAAAAAGCAGTACAGTCAATCTTAATTTGAGAAAGCAATCTGGTTTGTTGTGCTTTCTATGTTTTGCTTAAAAATACTGGGAGGATGGAGGTGGGGGTGTGAGGATGGTGGTTCGTTACCCTCCTCCTTTGTGGATGCCACTGCAATTTAAAGTGGCAGAGTCTGACTGGCCCTAATCCAGTTTCATGGTCTGAGCATCCATTAACACTTACAGAGTTATAAGTGCTCCAGGAGGGCATCTTTCCCTTTCCCTTCACCTGGAAGAAAGTGAGTTTGCAAACCCAAGTGATTCAACTGGGATGCAAGCTGCAGAAGGTACAGGGAAGCAACAGATCCAAAGAGCTTAGGAAACTTTAACTGTGGTGTAGAGACACTCAACAGAAGCTGCTGCATAACCCACACTTCAAGGACACAGTGGAAATAGAGTGTATTAGTCAAATGTTTTGAAATATTTTAAGATCTTTCATTTTAATCTGCTTTGCCCAGGCCTTGTGTTTTTAAGACTCGAAGAATAAACACCATGTAATTACTATGTGTCCCTCTGCCCGTGTAACACAGCAGTGCAGCGTCACCAGTAGAGAGTGGTGTAGAATGTGCAGGACTAAAGCACAATCCAACAGTCACCCATCCTTCTGGCCACAGTTTCCTTCTTCATTCCCTCAACACCTTCAATTCATCACATTAAACACGACAGACATAAACATCCCTCCCTGTCAGGCTCAGAGCACAGTGAAGAAGGCTCTGGAGCAATGTAACTCTGTCACTTTAAGAGTAACCAAGGCTGCAACGTACACAAATGGCAAAGGACCAAATTAATCCTCCAAAGGCTGCTCTAATCCTGGTATTTCCTAATTCAAGTGCTTGACTTTCAGCTTAATAGCCTTTAGAAACAACAGGCAGAAATTAAACAAACAATACCAAGAAACACCCCAGAACTGTTTTGCAGAACCATTTTAAGACATTTACCCAGATCATGTGAAAGCCTGAAATACTTAGAAGTAGAAAAAAAAATCAACCCAAAGAATACCTGAGTCAAAGTGCAGTGTGTTTAAATTTCACTACATGAACACTTTTCAGTAACAAAGCTGATCTAAGTCATCCCTGCTCTCTTGTGTTCATCTCACCTGCACACTGCAGGTCACTCCTCCTTCAGCTGTGCCAGTACAAATATTTGCAGGCCTGTATGACGTAGCAGAACAGACAATAAATAAACCCCCAACATTATTTATTTTCAAATGCTGGTCAGTTTTTATAGTAAACCACATCAAGAACTATTGCACTGGCATAACTGAAGCAGCAGCAACAGGAACAGCCATAGGAGGACAAGAACTCCATCCCCAAAGCCAGTGCTTGGCTGCGTGTGCTTAGCCCCACACAGAAGCTTCCCTGGCATAGTGTGAAGATGCACAACTCTGGCAGTCTCCTGTAATACCAGATTTGGTTCCAGGTGTTTGAGGACTCCTACTTCTCAGCTGAAGATTGTTTTGTGATTAGCTACCTAAGATCTTTCCTCCAGATAATCTGCTTCTAGTCTCTCTAACCCTTTTCTTCCAGCCACCTTCACTACTGACTGGAAACAAAGTTCTTTCTTCTTTTCTTCCATGATGTTCAGGTGACACCATGGAAACAGCAGGAGCACATCAGAAAACCTCCCATTGTTTGTATGCAGGTGCCTCATGCCACAGCAGCTGCTGGCCCTCAGGAGGAACAGTGACATTTAGACTCCAGACCCAGGAAGCGCCAATGCAGCAGGAACCTTCAGGAGGCCAAGAAGAGATTTTAGTGTCAGCCTTCACAGAATCCCAGGATGGGTCAGGCTGGGAGGGACCACAGTGGGTCAGCTGGTCCAACCTCCCTGCTCAAGCAGGGTCAACCCAGAGCACACAGCACAAGGATGTATCCAGGTGGCTCTGGAATATCTCCAGTGAGGGAGACTCCACAGCCTCTCTGGACAATCTGTTCAGTGCTCAGTCACTGCACAGTGAAGAAGTTCTTCCTCATGTTCAGGTGGAACTTCCCAGGCATCATTTCTGCCCATTGCCTCTTGTCCCATTTCTGGGCATCATGGAGCAGAGCCTGGTCCCTCCTCTTGACACTCCCCCTTTAGACATTTATACACATTAATGAGGTCCCCTCTCAGTCATCTGTTCTCCTGGTTGAACAGGCCCAGCTCCTTCAGCCTTCCCTCATAAGAGAGATGCTCCAGTCCCATAATTCCCTCCTTCAACAGCCCTCCACTGATCTCAGAAAACTAGATTTCAAAAGCCTAAGTACCATATTTGGTATAAGATTGTTTTTATTTTATATTTTGAACAAGGTTAGAAAAAGATGCCTCTACTATTTCAAAATCACTTTCGTAAAAAAAAATAAAAATTCAGGAAAGCTCTTCACCAGGAAAGGGTGAAAAAGCTTAATCTTAGGCCCAACAGTTTCTTGATCTTCAACAGCAACCTCCTTTTGAAGCAGTAGCTCCCCCTCCTTTCCTCTGTTCTTTACTCTCACATCTCCTCCTCCCAGCCCTGTGGTACTCTCCCCTTCCTGCCACCAGCTCTGCTGCTCATTTGATCTCCCAGTGAATTGATCCAACTCCTTAAAATTAAGCAGGAAACAAACAAACAAACAAAATCATTCCAGCTTTTTAGATCTGTTTGCTATATTCTAGGATAGGGAGCTTAATCAGCTGAGAGGTTGAATGAGCATCAGCTTTCCAGCAAGAGAAGCCATGCACCTGCCCATTCTTTGTCAGGAAGTTGTTCCATCAGCTTCCTCCATCTGAAATTTCACTTTAGAAACAACGGAGCCACCAACTTTCCAGCTGAAACTTTACAGACAGAATCAGGCAGATATTTATGTGTGGTTTCAGTGTAACAGCTACACCTTCAAATACATGAGTACCTAAGAGATGCTGATGTTGCTTTCTGACTTCCATGAAAAGGAAATTGCTGTCAGCTAAAGCTCATTACCAGCGTGTTGGGGGTGGCAGTGGGAAAGACGATGTTCTGAAACCCTCAGTGAAATGCAATATTGCAGCAAGGAGGTGCCAGAGCTGTGAGAAAGTGCAGCTGAAAGCAGAGAATACGAGAATGGAGAAGGAAACAGAGGAGACAGAGATTGAACAGGGGTTTAAACACAGAAAACACACAAGAAGTGTGGCAGTGACAAACCCACTAAAGAAAGCAAAGAAATGTAGATTATAAGACTCAGCCAAAAAAATCTAAGTGACTTCCTGGGGCATCCCCTGGAAAATGCAGGAATGTTGCACTCAGTTGAGTGCTTTCCTGAGGATCTGATGGCTCTGACAATTCTGGTGCTGTTTCAGACAGAAGAAGGGTAAAAAATCCCCTTACTTGCCCCAAGTCCAGATGAAAAAGTAACCTACACTGCTTAAGCTTCTACTCAAGGACCCTATGCTGCATTTTATGATTAGAATTTAACAACAGTTTATAAAATGTCTCTTCTCCCATCTACAGCCTTTGCAACACAGATACTCTCCCACAGTACATACAGATTTACACATCCCCCTATATGCCCCCAAAACCTGTAGGTAAAAGATGCAAACTCACATAGAAACACTGTTTGCATTCCTATAATCTTTTTCTATGTAAATACTTAAATAATCTCTTGTTGCAAGTTTGGGGTCTGTCTTCCCGGATTTAATGAAAGTTCTGTCTTCCTGGATTAAATTAAATGAGATTTCACTGCTATTGCTGTTTTCCACTGCAGACAACACTGTGAACTTTCTCCATGAAAACAAATGTTTCTCATTTCCCATAAGCCAGCAGCACGGAGAGACTCACTGGTAGGAAGACAGGCATAAAATCAGATAAATAACATGCTTGCTAGTGTGTGAAATTGGTGGACTAATTTCTACCTACTTATCCTCCAAACATACAAAAGCAGAAACTTAGGGAAAGGAAAAGCAGAAATTCCACCATCATAGAGTCACAGAATGGTTTGGGAAGGGACCTTAAGGATCATCAAGTTCTAACCCCCCTGCCATGGGTAGGGACACCTCCCACTAGGCCAGCTCAGAGCCCCATCCAATCTGGTCTTGAACACTTCCAGAGATGGGGCAACCTGTGCCAGGGCCTCACCACCCTCACAGTAACATTTTTTTTCGAATATCTAATCTAAACCTACTCTCAGTTTGAATATTCTGCAGTCTGTTTTGCCCTCCACTATAGACAAATAATTAGCAGTTACCCTGGCACAGACATGAAATTCACTCAGAAATTAATGGCTAATTTTCACATTCAGATCATACCCTCAGTTTCATGTTCTGACACTTAAAACAGCTCCCCCTGACGTGCAGCAAACTACAGAATGTCAGAGTACAAAGCTCGTCTTGTCACTCCCGTTCTTGTTTACTACCCAGCAGCAGCTCAGGGTGCAATTTCATCTTACTCTCAGCGCAGTCTAAGGAGGGATTGCTCCCGCAAGGAGCGGCCCGTGTCTCCTCCCCCTGCGAGGAAGGGCTGCCTTGTGTCAGAGCAGTGAGCAGATCCAGCTACAGGGATCTGTGGATCTATAGATGAAAGGGCAGGGAAGTGCTGCCCGGGAGCTCTCCCAGCTCTTCCTGAAACGTTCAATGAAGATTAAATCACATCAAACACAATTTGACAAGATATTTGTCCTGCCTCCATGCCTCGACTACAAGGTGTGTAACTCAGTCTCCAGATTGCTGTAAACTAAATCAAAGTATTAAAAACTTTTAAAACACCTTTCCCTAAGTAGTTCTTCAGCTTTCATTCCCTTGGGCTTTGTGATACTGCAAATAAACTCCCTGATGGGACAAGTCTGAAAGCCATGACGGCCATCTAAATTTAAACACCTACAGAAATCTCATCCCCAGAAATATTTCGTGTCTTTTTTTTGGTAGATGTGTGAAATTTGAAGAATTGTAGACCAAATGTGCACACTTGTACTCTTTCTACAGGTTTCCTTTATTGTTTTATTGGCAATGCTGAGATATACTTATCAAATGGAACAGTATTCAGTCACCTGCTTTACTACTTGAGACAAATTAACTGGCCTAATTCACAAGAAAAACTTGTCTACAAACAGTTTTAAATTTTGCTGGTATAGTCAAAATTACAAATCCTAATTGTGGTCGTATTTCTATTACTATAATGGTGCTTTTTATGGGCACAGTGTATTTTGGATCGGAAGAGAAGCCACTTACACCCATGCAAGAATAGTGTTTACATTAAGGTTTCTTTAAGAAAATGAGACATGAGGGGGAAAGGTCATACATTTAATCTGAAAAATGCAGAACTAATATAAAAGCTGAGCCTAAAAATTTGCTGAGTGACAAAGTTATGATTCAGGGAACGCAGGTATCTTCCTCCCGCTGAAGGGATCCAAAGAAAATGTCATTCAGGCATCACTGATTGTGGCCAAGATACTGGGAGGTTAATACAGAAAAGGGGAAAGACAACATCAGTTTTACCTTAAGAGATTTATAAGCTCATAAATAGCATGTGGAAGATTTTCAGTTTACTCCAAGTACACAAGCAATTGAAGGCAGGCTCTGTCTTACATAGCTTAAAAAAATAATTTAAAAATCCAGCTCCATGAACAAGAGCACTGTATTTTCTTTACTCCTCAAAAGTATTTATGAGAATGGAAATGGTCATATTTTTACTGAAATTCCAGAGAATTTGGCCCTTAACTTCAGCACCTGAAGGACTGTACTCAGTGTTATGAACAAACAAGTTCCTTTTGGTTATGACAGATTGAGCATGGCAGTGGTTAGGTATCACTGCAATTCGCTGCTTTTCCTCCCATGGCTCTTAATTTACATTAAAAGGGGCTTTGTGGGGCGTATTTACTGTACTAAGAACACTATTTTTTAAAAGGTCTCTGAAGATACTCACAAATGTGTCCAGACCAGACTGTGAGGGGGTGGAGGGACACTCACTGTGCCCTGTGTCAGAACTGTCCCTGTGCTAACCACAACTTGTCAGAGACTGATGAGAATGAATTGCAACCTAAAGTTTACTCACACTGTTCAGTGCTGAGGTAGGATAAACCCTGGATAAGGAGATTAGTGCTCCAAGACAAAAAAGGGAAAAATATTTCTTCCTTTCCCAAAGAATGCAATTTAATTGTATAAAAATTACAATCACGGGAAAAGTTTTGCAGCATTTACAAAAAAATTATTTGGTCAAAGGATTTTCTGTGTTTGTCACAGACTGCATGGAAAGAATTTGCACATAAAAGACATCATGTTTCACTACATCTCACAGGGAAAACCCCTCAACAATCATGACCAGGGGATTTTAGAACTTTTATCTGTGGGCAGCAAGACTGATGAACTAATGGTGGTAGAAATGGAAGGAGCTTAGGAAGACTGACGACTTGCTCAACACTTTCTTTCCTTGTTCAAAAAATATGCTTGAACTGTTCCAGAACAGCAAAACACATAAAGTAGTCAATAAAAGAAGACAACAGGTTTCTTTTTATTTCACTGCTGATTGAAAGAAAAATACAAGAGAACTGATGTCTTTAATATTATTAGTAAGAAAAAAAATTCGAAATATTACAGTACAAAGACTAGTATTAAACTACAACAAATATTGGGGAAGGAAACCCCCTCCTTCACAGAACACCCATTTTAAAGCAGGGCATATTACAGTCTTTCCACTTGCTGCTTCTTAAGACTTGCTCTCTGAGGCTCTCAGATCATTAAATGTGACAGATTTCAAAATGAAGGAGCTCGGTTGCTCAAAAGTTTAATGAGAGCTCAAATTGTTGCAACTGCAGCATGTGACTCAGAGCGTAGCCCCTCCCAGGGCAGAACAAACCATGTGCTGATTACAGCCCCACTTCCTCTCCCCTCTGAGTCCACGCTCCGTCACACGCTGAGGTTATCACTGTTTTGCAGATAAAGTGAATTTCAAAACCCTGAATGCTACAGAGGGAAATTACTCAGTTTTTAACAGCAACTGCTTCACAGCTCCTGAAGTTCAAAACAAAACAACTTCAATACAGTAAGAAAGGTCAAGGCTTTCTACAGTCGCCCTTTTAAACTCAAATGTTGACCTGCCCCTAACTAATTTTAAGGAAAGTGTTATCAGCCATCACTACAAAGATGATCAGAGCACTTAATTCTCTGTGTGCAAGCATTCTCTAGCATCACACACACAAACCACCCCCCCTGAGCTCAGAAAACCTATTTTCTTAGTAATATCCAGCTTCTGGTGATCCACAGGGTTCTCAGTGTGAGATGGATGTGGCAGAGTATCACCCTGGCACTTGGAACCTACACAGCAGGAACAGGAGGCACAAATGTTCACATTTATCACTAAATGTACAGCACAAAGAGGACTTTGGGAACTTCTTAAAAGCTGCTGCCTGTTTTATATTCAATAAGAGTGCTAATATGTGCTAAAGGATAAGCTACCTTGACCATTAAACAAATCAGGGGAGCTCCACAGTGGTGAAATCCCCAAGGAATCCTGGTCTGGCTCTGTAGCTGAAACCTCCTGAGGTTCTAATTTGTGACATCTCTCTGCGAGTCCCTAATGAGATCATGTAAATGACAGTTCTTGAAATGGTCACAATCCAGTCAGGATGGGTGGACTTTCCACAGGTAAACAAAAAATTCTTAAGAAATTACAACTCTACAGCATGTGGGTGAAACACAGGTCTGAGAGAAAGGGATGTCAGATCCCCTTCCACTCAAGAGATGGCCACACAACTTGGGTTATTTTGCAAACAAGGTTCATAGAAACAGTTGCTTAAATTTGCTCAGAGCTTCCCCTCAAGAGGATCAGCATAACACTGGTGGAAAATTTTAGTCAGAGCACTTTGTCAGTTTGAGCAAAGTCAGAACACTACAACACATAAAGCAGTACTAGATTTACCTGTAGTATGTATTTACTACTCCTGATTTAATATCAAAAGACTTCCTGTACAAAAATACATTTAAAAAATCTAATTTTATATTAATTTATCTAAGGATAAAATATTACTCTTAATTTGACTACAAGATATTCAGGGTATTCACAAGAAGCTCTGTGATTGTGTAATTCATCACAATCTCTTCTTGCATGTACAGCCTACCTACCTTCTTACTTCCACTGGGAGAACAACTACAAAAAAAAAAAGGAAGAGCTACTAAAGCAATTGCTATTTAATTATTAAGATGAGCTTACACAGCATGCTCACATTCCATAATTATTTCCTGTCTAACAGTAACTCCTTTAAACTAAGTTTTTCTGCTGTTTATTTGCATGAGCCTCATCCAATCTGAGCATAACATCAGCTTGGGCTTTAGGGAGGATAGTAAAGTTTCCAGTAAAGTTCTGACAGCTGTGACCAGGTAAAACACCTTCCACAACTTTCTGCAAAGGCACAGCCCAGCGCTGAGGATTTCCCCACCTGGCTTTGAGATGTGCTTCATCCTGCTGATGAATAATCCAGCCCAAGAGTGCTCGGACCAGCAAAGCCACACTTTGTTTACAGAACCACAGAATGGGTCAGGCTGGAAGGGACGGCAGCGGCTCAGCTGGTCCAACCTCCCTGCTCAAGCAGGGTCACCCCAGAGCACAGTGCACAGGACGGCGTCCAGATTGTTCTGGAGTATCTCCAGTGAGGGAGACTCCACACCCTCTCTGGACAATCTGTCCAGTGTTCGGTCACTGCACAGGAAAGTTCTTATGTTCAGGTGGAGTTTCTGTGCATCAGGTCCTGCCCATTGCTGGGTACCACCGAGCAGAGCCCGGTCTATCCTGTGACACCTTCCCTTTCCATACTGACAGACACTGACGAGATCTGGTACCTGGCTGCACTTACACGCGGGGACCTCGCTGGGGGGAGATGAAGCGCGCTCTCCCTTCCAGACACACCGAGGAGGAGCCGTGTCACCGAGACACGGCCCTCCCGGAGCCTCTCTCGTGCTTTAGAGTTCGGACCAGAGCGGGGGCAAGAGCCGGGAGCCGCCGGCGGAGGGGGAAGCGCCGAATCCTCACACCCACCGGCGGCCGGTCCTTCTCACCACCGGTCCGCGATATCCCTCACACCACCGCTCCACAGCGTCCCTCACCACCGGTCCTTCACGCCCTGGCCGGACCCTCGCGGCCCTCACGCCCGTTGCAGCGGGTAACGGGCTCCTGAGGCGCCGCAGCCGAGGGAAGCCGGAGGACGGCGCGCCGCTCCCCGCTCCCACCGCTTCTCTCCCGACCCGCCTCTCCCCCTTCATCTCCCCGCCTTCCTTCCATCCTTCCTTCCTTCCTTCCTTCCATCCATACATCCATCCATCCATCCTTCCTTCCCTCCTTCCTTCCACCCATCCCTGCCGGCCGCGCTCATGCGCCCTGAGCGCTTCCCCCGCGCCTCCCCCTGGGGGCTCGGGCCCAGGCGGGGCGGGCGATGTGGCGGCGGCCGCGGGCACCTCCCGCCCGCTCCGGGCGCCTGCGCCGAGCCCCGCCAAGGAAGGGGGGGAAAGAG
>VZRR01002009.1:53787-63892 GCA_013398015.1 Oreocharis arfaki | reverse complement strand
GCTCCGCGCCGCCGCCACAGGTAAGGGGACACCCCCGTGGGATGGGGGTCCTGCGGGCCCCACCCTGGGGGTACCACTGCTGGGGCCGCTCCCAGGGGTTCCGCTCCCTGCCCCAGGGCCGGCGGGCTGCGCTGCTGCTACTCCCACCTGGTCACCCCGTGTCCCCTCCCCAGGTGGGTGACCCACGCCGGCTCCGGCTCTCGGGGCCCATCATCCTTGTTCCGTCAGCACGGAGGTCTGGGGGAGCGGGGTAGGAGTGGCAATGCCTCACCAAGGCCCACGGTGCCAGAGGCCAGGGAACCGTGCCGGGCACGGGGGTGAGGTGTCGCTTGGATGCCAGGGCACTGGGGTGAGGCAGGACAGCCCTGCACCCTTTCCCTCTGCCCGGACTTTATTGCCCTGCTCACAGTGGGCATTTTCCAGGCTGCCAGCCAAGCACACCTCACGCCATGCCTGCAATTACTGGGGGCTGTTTTGGGAGAGTGGGGACCCCCGGCTGTCAGGGCTGTGTGTCCCCCCACACTGACCCTGCCTCAGGGCCTTCGCCTCATCCTGGAGCAGGGGACCAAGGGGCCTGGCCTGCCCAGCGTGGGGCAGTTTTCACTCGGGGTGTTTTGTATCTGGGGAAAATACTGGGTTGTCACCCAGGCGTCCTGGCAGCTCGTCCCCTCTCCTGGCAGCCAGCGGGGTTTGGGTTCCCTTGGACTGCTTCCACTTCCCATTCCAGGCATTTCGGTCTGGCACAGGCTGCTGTGCTGGGTCAGGGACAGGCAGCGTGCCGTTTCGGGGGATCTTAAAATAAGCTAATTTTGGAGTTGTTTATAGAAGTTTGTTTTAAAGGCTTTGCCGGGCGGGGAGGGCAGTGCTGCTCCAGCACGTTCCCCTCAAGCACCGCGTGTTTCCCAGGCCCTTGGCAGAGCGTGTGCCTCTGCTTTCGGCAAATCCCCTCGCAAGAGCTCCCTTGCTGCTCCATCCGCCTGGAGCCGTGGGAAATGATTGCCAGACCCTCGCAGCTCCCGTCCCGGATGCCGGGAGCGAGCGGAGCACCCAGCCCGGCCTGGGAGCTGCACTGCTCCTGCAAACGCTGCGGACCAGCCATTAGGCTGAGGAGCGGCTCCCGCCGCCCTGTGCATCGACCAGGACGAATGAGGGGACAGCGAGGTCTCACTGTCACCCGAGCTGACCCGTGCACTGCACCAGCGTGTGCCAAACCTGGCAGCGTCATCGCTGTACGTGCTGGACCGGGGTCTGCTGGAGGAGGAGCTGATCGTGCCGGTAACCAGATGGTAGCCCTCACTGCCTGTGTCTGGCCAGCAGGCTGCCACTGCTCCAGGTGGCCACGGGAGTACTGTGCGTGTGCCACCGTGCTGGCAGGGGGAGAGTGCGGGGGGACAGTGCAGGATGCCATGGAGGGGATGGTGTAGGGGACAGCAGAGTCACAGCGTGGGGGCATGGTGGGGGCATGGTTGGGGGACGCCTGCAGCTGCTGCTGTGGGCAGGTGGAGCATGCAGCCCACGCTGCGTGTTCAGCTAATTCCATGGAGTATTCTTATGGAGCAGCACCACGGGCAGCTGCAGGTGTGTGAGTAAGGCAGCAGCAAATTGTCCTCCTGGGCTACAGCTCCTCATTGGAGCCATGAATATGCATGTATGTAGACGTGCTGGGCTGGCTCAGGGCCGGGGTCAGAGGTGTGTGGTGATAAAAATGCTGTGATTTATCTTGCGGGAAGAGCTGGGGCGGCGTGAACAAAGCCAAGCTCACCATGCCTCCTCTTCATTCCTGCTCGGTGGCACAGAGGCTCAGGAGGTTCATTTCCCCCTCCATCCTAAGGGAGCACAGCCCATTCCCCCTCCCACCTGCTCCACATCCATCCACCAGCCAGAGGGATCCCAGGGATCCCAGAGCTTCCAGTGTGACTGAACTTACTTGGGTGAAGAACAAAATCCTGACTGGTATTTCAGTGCCAATTTGTTTCACTAAGTGCTCCAGCACCAGCCCATGGTGTGGGATCAGATCACGTCCTGGGGGGACGGGAGCTTCTTGTGAGCCCCCAGCGCTGCAGGAGAGTGGGGGCTGCCCAGGGCTGTGGGGGGACACTTCCCACTGGGCTGCAGCACAGGAGGGACCCAGGAGTGAGGAGCAAACACTTAACGATGCCCTACACTGGGTCTGGGGTTTGTTTTCTCCTCTGTTTTTATTTCTTGAAGAGGATCCAATGGCAAAAATCACATTTCCCCTCTTAAAATTGAATGGATGCCCATGGAAAATGCTCTTGGGGGAGCTCACCCAGGACCAGTCCTGCCCTGGCGCAGACTCTGCTCAGCCAGCAAGAGTCCAGGTGACGTTTCACAGCATGCCCGGCCAGCTTGTAAGGACTGTGGTGGTTTGCCCTTCCCAAGCACAGTCCTTGTGCCAGCTCTCAGATTTGGGCATCCTCAGTTGGGTCTCAAGCCCTTTTCTGGTTTTGGCTCCTACCAGACAGGTTTAGAAAGGTTCAAAAGCCAGGGGGCTTCTCACCCCATGGTTGGGGAGTTCAGGTCAGCATTGTGCAGCAGGACGTGTCCATTGCTGTTTCCAGAGGCTGTGAGCTGAGGGAGCTGCATCATCCTCCTCAGGAAAGAGAGATGCCAGTGGAGCAGTGTTGCTTCCAGATGGAGAAATCACACAGCAAAGGGCTGGGGAAACACTCGTCCGACGAGGCAGTGGGGATGTTTCCAGCAGGAGACAGCAGCCAAGGGCTGTTGGATTCCTCTGCTCTTATTCACCGGCAGTGGTGGGAGTGGGGAGAGCTGGGAGCTGGGAGCTGGGAGCATCCCTCATCCCTTGGTGCAGGGAGCCAAGGGTGCCATGTCCGGGTGCACGGTCCCACTGCGGCCAGGGTGGAGAAAGGACCAGGCTCCCCATCCCACTCCCACGGGCACAGCCACATCCTGGAGGGTGACACTCACCAGGATGGCTCAGCCTCTCCCGTTGGGACCCTGCAGCTTCAGAAATAAATCTTAGCGAAGCAGAGGATGGGGCCGGCGCCGAGAGTTATTCAAGGCGCAGTCCCTGAAGAGCTGCAGGACGGTTCTCTGGAAGGAACCCCAGGCTGTGCTGGCAGGAGCAGCTGTTTACTGCTCCTGCTGAAATGTGCAGCGTTCCCGTCCTCTGACCCCCCAGCCTCCTCTGAAAGCAGCCATCGAGACAGACAGAGCTGCCGGGGCTGCTGCCCCCCGCGCCCTCTGCTCATCTCTTCCCTTGCTGAGCTGGCACCGACATTTTCCCCCAGAAGATTCTGCAACTGGATTTTTAAAAAAAGGAATGAAAGAAAAAAACCCTTCTGACGTGCTGGAGTTTCCTGCCAGGCTGAAGCGGCTGGTCTGTCCCTCGGTCCCTGGGGCAGGGGACAGAGGCTGCAGCCATGACTGCAGTCCCAGGGCTCACCCATGTGAACCTACCTGAGCCCCACTCCTTTGACCCCACAGCTGCCCTTGTCAACACCTCTCCATGGCAGCAGTGCCCTTCAGGTTGGAACAAAGTGCCAGGAATGGCACAGGGCTCTCACCGCAGAGCCTCGGGAAGGAGATGTCCCAAATTCAGGGGACAAGAAGGGTCAGCTTGGAGAGAGGTGTGGTCTCAGTTCACCCTGATGCTCTCTTCCCCAGCTGCCCTGACCTGCCGTGGCCACAACCACCCCGGTGAAGGGGCACTTGGAGCCTTCTCACCCACCAGGACAGGCTGTGGCCAGTGTGGGGTGAGGGTTGCTCACCCCACAGAAGTGCCACAGCCTCACAGGAGTGCTGAAGAGCCTTGCGGGGGTCCCCCTCAGGAGCCCAGCACTGCTCATCCCAGCTACAACCCACTGCAGCCTCCTCTGCAGGCAGAGCAGCTCCCAAAACCCTTCCAGAGCTCCAAGACATTTTGTCTGCCTGCATTTCCCTGAGCCAGTGGTGATTTCAGTGTCAGTGTCAGAGGGATGAGCACGTCTCCCCAGGCTGCTGATGTGGGCGGGAAGCGGGATGCTGACCAAGCCTGGATAGTTGGCTTGGCTGCCGGAGGAGGGGGAGTGGGGACACACCCTCCCCTTAACAGGAACCGTCTGACGGCGCAGAGAGAGGTGGATGGATGGGTAACACACGGCTCCCACCGGCCCTGCTCTGGCTGAAGGCCGTCCTCGGCAGCGGGCTGATGGCCACTCCCCGAAAATGTGTGCTGCAGGCAGCGCGAGGGGCAGGACACCTCAACCCTGCTGGCAGCAACTCCCCACACTGCTGAGGTTCCTGCAAGGAAGGGGCAGCCCTGGCTGGGCATTTCCAACCTCCATGGTCACAGTTTCTCCTGGCTCCCCGGCCCGTGGGTGTGGGGTTCCTGCAGAGCCTGGCGGTCCTGGGTGGGACACGTGGGACATCCTGAGAGCTGATGTTGAGAATGGCATCTCCAGCTCATTGCTGCAACCTCCCTCCCACCCTGCTGGTGTTTTGTCAGGGCTGAGATTCCTGCTCAGATGGATCCAAACCCTGATTCCAAAACAAGTGTTTCCACCCTTGGGTGGTGTTTTGGAAGGATTCATGTGAGAGCTGAGCTGGTGGCCCTTGCTCAGGAGCTGGGCTGTGGTCCTCAGGGGCAGTAGGTGCCTTGGGGACAGCAGGTCCTCAGGTCGCCCATCACCCAGTGAGAAGTGCATGAAAGCACGAGGGAACACAGCCACTGCTGTCCCCTCGCAGCTTCGCACACCCCTGGTGATTCCGATTCCTCCTGCCTGGGCCGTCTCTGCAGAAGAGGCTTAGAAGAAACTCCACAAGCACCGGTGTTCCTGGCTCTTCTTAGGAAGCACTTACAGCCCCACACTGGCTGGGAATATGGCAGCACTTACGGACCAGGAACATGGACTGGCTTCAACTCTGTGTCTCCTCGGAGTCTGCGTCATCCTAAAGCAGCGTGTGGGATGCGTTCACCTCCGTGTGGAAGCAAGAGCTGGAGCGTGCCTTGGCAGCCGGTTCTCCAGCTGCAGGGAGCTCTGTGGTGCTCCACAGAGGCAGAGGTGAGAGCGCAGGATGGCTCCCCATGGCACCCAAGCCAGTTATCCGTGCAGCAAGGCACCAGTGGCCTTGGAGAGCGGATGACCCTTGGGGAGGGACACAGGAACCCACCAGAGACCCACCTGCCTGCTTAGGAACCCAGCAGTCCCCTGGGGATGCATATCCAGCTCCCAGCCAGGTCTGTGCTCCCCGGGTGCCCAGTGCCGTGCCCTCTGGCTGTGCCCATTGCCCCGCAGGTGCTGGCACAGGGCCGGCCTCACGCCAGTCCCTGTGCGTGCACGGGAGCCGCTGGCTGCCGGCACAAAGCCTGGATTGAGCAGGAGCTGGCGCAGCGCCCAATGGGCCAAGGATGCTGGCAAAGAGAATCTTCTCCTTAGCCGAGCCAGCAGGCTCTGCCACCCTCCTCCTGCTCTCCTGCTGGCCGCCCACCTTGGCACCGGGATGCTGCTGGCAGGGAATCAGGCTGGCACCTCAGGCAGCGGCGGGCGTGTGGCTCTGCGAGTACCCACCAGCACGGGGGTGACTGTCCCCTGTCTGTCTGCCGGACCCTGACCCCTCACAGATGCCAGCCTGGCACAGCACGGTGTCTGGCAGCTGGTCACAGCTCCAGGAGCCAGCGTGGAGCTGCGTGGCACGGGGAGACTGAGCGTGGTGGGCAGTGCGGGCATCAGGAGAGGATCATTACTCCTTGAGTTAATAATGGCAGCAGATCGAAGCAGACGGGGAAAAGGTAATTCCCCCATTACCCAGACAGTGGCTGTGTGTCCATTTCCTCCCTTCCTGGCACCCTGAGTCGCCGGCTGCATCCCTGAGGAGCAACATGGCCCCAGTGTGAGCTTGGGTCCTGACTCGGTGTCCCCATAGCCAGGCAGGAGGACAGGGAGAGCAGCACCCCACATCCCAGTGCGGAGCAAACCCCACTGGCACACGAATGTTTGTGGTTCTTTACATGTCTGCGTGTGCCCACGTGTGTCTGTCACAGAGATGGGAGCTCCTGGCACGCTGGGGGGGCCGGGGGCTGTGCTGTCAGTGCTCCTGGAACGATGCTCCCGGGTTGCCTTGTGCTTGGTCGGTGCTCTGTGGAAATGTGGGGGGAGTCTCTGCTGCTGTGGGGTCAGCCCTGAGATCACCTTCCCCTGCGTCAGGATTTTGCTCTCGTGCTTTCCCATCCCTCCCAGCTGGCTGCCGTGGCCATGGCTGCCCAGTGCCGGCACCTCTCCACTGCACAGGGCTTGTCCTTCACCGCCCAGTCACTGCCATCCCCGGGGCCTCTCACGCAGCGGTGCCCCGCGAGCAGGGAGAGCGGATCCCCCCGTGCACACTCAGCAGGGGCTGCCCTCTCGTCCAGAGCATGAGAAGGTTCTGGCCATCCCCGGGTGTTCCCCCCCCACAGCTGCAGCCCGCGGCCTCCCGGGTGGTCCTGGCTGTCAGGCAGAGCGTGGGCTGTCGAGGCCACCTGCAAGGGGCTGCCTGTGTGGGACCAGCTCCCTTCCTGCTGCACTGGGACCCCAGCCAAGGGCAGGGGGGTGGGCAGCCACCTCCCTTACAGCCACAGGGTGCTGCCAGCCCCAGGAAACCTTCGCCTGGCCGCCTGACCCCTGTTAGTTACAGGAGGGTCACCTGGCACTGCCCACAGCACACACGCAGGCTGGCACAACCGACGGCAGAGGTGGTGGATGCCCTCTCCTCTCCAGGGGAACACGAATCGCAGCCCCTGCTGTGGCTTCCAGACCCACCGGATAGACGCCAGCTGGCAGGATGCTCCATCCCCGCTCACTCTCCACGGCTCCAGCACCCGCGGCACGGATGTGTAGCTATGTCTTTAAGAAGGGCCTGGGCTGGGGTGGGAGAAGCGTTTCCATCCAGCCTTTCTCCAGAAACCTGGTTCGAGTTAGTGCGAGCAAGCGACTGCCAGAGCTGGCGCTGTGGCCGCCTCCCGCTCCCGGCCAGGGCAGCCGCCGGTCCATCCCGGCCATGGGGGCTCGGAGCATCCTCTGAGGAGCGGGGCAGCCGCCGCCCCCTCCGGCCTTGGGCCCGGAGGGAGAGGAAGAGGAGGAGGCAGAGTTGGGTAAGTAAGAGTTTTGTCCTTTCCTGCCCGTGGGACTCCCTGCCCCGCCCCGGGAGGTTCTGGCAGCGCCTCAGGACGAGGGCAGGGTGTCGCGGGTGCATGACCTGGTGGCTGTCACTACAGGTGAGGGCCGGCAGCAGCAGCCCCGGGGCTGGCACAGCCGCCTGCTCGGCTCCTGGCTCCTGCCTGTGCGCACCGAGCGGTGGGGCGGTGGTGTGGGGCCAGCTGGGCACCCAGCGCCCATCCCCTGAGGGCTCGCAGGCGGGACACGCCGATGGTGGCAGTGGGCAGAGCCCCGGCAGGGGTGCGGTGCCCTCCGTTCCCTGGCAGTGCCCGTGCCCAGCCCAAGGACTGGAGGTGTCCCTCCTCTTCCTCCTCACGCACTCGGGCTGGGACAGGAAGCCTCCCCAGAGACCCCGCCGGGAGGAAGGTGCACGGAGTGCCCCTGCACAGGGCTGCGGGATCCGCAGGCAGAGCGGGGGAGGTGCCAACGCCACCTCTCGCACCCCACGTCTCCCGTGAGGGGCTCATAAATGACAGCTACGAGTGGTGGTGCCACGGCACGCGGTGGCAGCCCGGCTCCGCGCTGCTCTCTGGCACAGCTGTTTTGGGGGGCATTCAGAGGAAGCTCTGGGGGTGTGGGTGCAGGTTGTGGAGTGATCAGGGCTGGGGTCCTCGTGTCCCCACGGCCTGACCCCACACACAGCTTCGGGCCGAGCTCTCACACTGCCCGGGAGGCGGCAGAGCCAGGGGACTGCATCCTCCAGCCCTGGCACAGCGCGGGCACGGAGGGCACCGCTGACAGCGCCGGTCCCGGGCGGGACGGTCAGGCCCCCAGAGCAGTTACCGGGACACAGAGCAAGGAAATATGTTTGGTGCACTGAAGGAATCCCAGGAATGCAGAGCCTGGAGGGGACTCGAGGTGGCACAAAGGTACCACGGCAGCTCCAGCCCTGCACGCAGATCCCCTTCCAGGCCTCGAGGGGCAGCTTGGGGGCCACCTTCAGCGGGGCAGCTCAAGGCTTTGTGGGGCTCGGTGCCCCAGCTCTGCCCTCCAGCTTGGCTGGGACCCTGCCGGTGGCTCTGCTGGGACGTGGGACCTCTCCGGGTCCAGTACAGCCCTGGGACCCGCCGTGGGGCTGGCGCGGGGCTGAGAGCCCTGGCCCAGATCCCCGCCTCTGGCCCGGCCCCAAGCCGTTGTTCTCCAATGAGCTCATCTGCCTCGCGGATCGTGAGCTTTAATATGGCCTCTTGGCCCGAGAAAAAGCAGCTCGGCCACTCAGCAAGTGTTTATGGCTCCTTCACAGCTGGTTTCTCTGCCAGGAGGGGTCTGCTCCGGGAACGCAGAGCGGGGCCACCCCCGCGCTCAGCCGGATGGAGCCGTGGCACCAGCATTTCCCCGCTCGGCCACTTTTGCCCTCCTGCCCCTCGGCCCTGGCACGGTGAGCCCGGGGTCCTGGGTGAGCCACCCAGATCTGTCTGGGCTCCCAGGAGCCGTGTGGCCAGGACAGCGCAGGCAGCTGTGTGTGCCCACGGGGCTCGAGGAGGATGCGGGGTCTGGGGCTGCCCTGCACAAGGTGACGAGTGGCTCGGGGTGATAGGCACCTTGCCTGGCTCCCCAGGGCAGGGAGCAGAGCAATGGCCACGCTGTCAGATCGCAGCCCCACAGAGGGGTGTTTGTGCGGGGGCCGCTGCTCCCCTGCCTGACTCCATGTACTGGGCTCGGCTGGGGCCTGTGGAAGTGGCACAAAGTATTTTCTTGATGGAATTTCTGCGAGCCACCCCCAACTCGCCCCAGTCCTTTGCCTTCCTGGAGAGTGCAGAGGCTGGGTGAGGTGGGTGGGTGGGAGGCAGCCTGCGCTGCCTACAGCCCCACACCCGGGTCCCTGTGAGCTGCAGCACTGCCGCAGCCTCGCCCCAGAACAGGAACACAGCATGGGCACCGGGGTGCCACTGCGGGGCCCCCGCACCGCTGCGGCTGTCACACCCACCTGCTCCCACATCAGTCACACAAACTGCTCCTTGCACCGAGTACTGATCCAATTTGTGGCTGTTTCCATAACAACCTCCCAGCGCTTTCTGGTCCTTTCTGTTGCTATATGGATGCCGAGATCCGATGTGTCAGGGATGCTCCGTCCTGGGACACAGTGACTGGGCTGAGCCATCCCAGTCCCTCTCGGCTCCCAGGGGTGAAAGGCTGCGCAGGTGGGAGGCCTTGGCATGCTGGACAGGTTTCCCTGCTCTGGAAAGGGTTTTTTACCTCATCAGAGGGATATGGTGGGGTTTGGACCAGGGGAAGGAACCCAAGGGCAGCAGCTGATCCAGGACTCCTGGGGGTCTCTCTGCGTGCAGCTGAGCTTTGCGCAGTCACGGCACTGCCCGGGACACGCGGTGCCGGGAACGGGGACCATGGAGGTACTGGCACAGAGACGACCCTGTTTCTCCTACCTGAGATGACATCACCCCCAGGCCCGGCTCTTGCAATGTCCTGCAGCTCTCACACAGGGTTCCTGACCGGACCCAGCTCCAAAGCTCTTCCCACACCTCCCGATTCCCTCTGTGCATGGCTCCCGGCAGAGGTCCCCGACCCCTTGCATCCATCCATCTCTTTGCATCCACCCACCCCGCAGGGCCAGCATCGGGGTCCCCACGCAGCCCCAACACCCCTGGTGTGCCCAGCCCCAGGACCCCCTCCACTTATCCCTAAACCAAACAACTCCCCAGGGGCTACCAAGCCCGAGGGCCCCCAACCCGATCCCATCACCCTGGGGGCTGTCCAGCTCTGCTATCCCCACACTATCGGTCCGAGGCTGCCCAGCCCCGGGACCGCCCCACGATCACCCCGGTACCGCACATCCCTATCGCCCCGGGGGCTGTCCAGCCCCGGTTCCGCCATCTCCGTCACCTCGGTACTCCCCAGCTCCGATCTCTCCCCATCCCCATCACCCCGGCATTCCCCATCCCCGCGCCGCCCCCGCCCGGCCCCCGCAGCCGCCGCCATTGGGCGCCCGTTCG
>VZRR01002009.1:34705-53519 GCA_013398015.1 Oreocharis arfaki | reverse complement strand
CGTGGGTCGCTTGGAGGACACGGGCAGAGGTCACCCCGGCCGAGGCTTGGCCTCCTGACGGGGACGGCGCGGCATGGGGCTGGCGGTGGGGCCACCACGGTGCCCCAGCGTGTGAGACAGGTGCTGGCCCGGACCTCGAGCTGCGGGGAGCCAGCCCCGGGTTACAGGGAGCCCGCCCCATGCAGTGGGGAGCCAGCCCTGAGCACGGGGATCCAGCCCAAAGGTGTGGGGAGCCAGCCCCAGGCAGTGGGGAGCGAGCCCTGGGCACGGGGATCCAACCCATAGTGTGGGGAGCCAGCCCTGGGCATGGGGATGCAGCCCCAAGATGTGGGGAGCCAGCCCTGGGGACAGGGATCCAGCGCAAAGGTTTGGGGAGCCAGCCCCGGCAGCGCGGAGCCCCTGTAGTTGCCGTCCCCGGAGCTGGGCCCCCCCAGGCAGGAGCCCAGTGCCTGTGTAGCCCCCGCAGCCCAGCTCCCTGCTCCCACACACCGCAGTGGTGGTGGGTGTCTGGGGGCTCTGTACCGCAAACAATCTCGGGGAGGCGGACAGCCCTGCAGCTCCGCAGGGAGCTCTTGGAGGGGGAGCAGAGGGAGCAGAGAGCTCTCTTGGAGCTGGGAGCGGGCACTGGGGGCAGGTGCCCTCTGAGGAAGCCGGGTCAGACAAGCGGGACCTGTCTGGTCACTCCTTTGTCCCCATGTAGCTGGTCCAGGGAGTTCAGCAGCCCTCCCCAGCACTCCAGCTCTTCTCCCAGCCCAGCTCCTGGGAGCGCCAGAAGAGCCAGGAGCTGGGGTCTGCCACAACTCCTGGCGCCAGGCCCGCCAGAGCCCTGGAGTCCCAGAGCGCAGCCTGCTGAGCTCTGCTGGCCCCAGCTCCTGCTGCCCTTTCCCTGCCTGCTGGCTTGGGAGCGGGACATAGCAGTGTGGGCAGCAGCAGGGAGCTGCCAGCCCTGGGAGAGACCTCAGGAAGATTGCTTAGAAACTGCAGGAGAATGGGGACTGCTTGTCACAGCCCAAATGACTGTCACAGCTTAATAATCAGTGGGGAGAGAGGGTGGCAGCACAGCCTGACGCTGTCTAATTTTGCAACCGCTGTTGTAGCGGTGGGTGCAAAGCACCGAAATGGGGCACAAGAACTTGGGGTTGCACAGGAGGGGACCAGGAGAGATGCTGAGCTGCGGGTCGGAGGGGTGTGCGATATGGGGCTGCTCGGTATCCCTCACATCACCCTTGGCTCCCCTCTTGGGGGCATGGGAAGGGCACAGTGCCCAGCCCTGGGATGCTGCCCCGCAGGCCCCAGGGGATGAGGGATGCTGTGCCGGCCGCTACCCAGCACGGTGCCCTTGGCTTCCGTCTGCGGGCATGGCAGGTGAGCAGTGCCCGGACCATCGGATGCTGCTCTGCTCCCTGCCTGCCTCTCCCACCTGGTGCCCCTCAGAGGGGAGAACTAATCACACTTCTGGATTGTCAAAGGAATTCTTGGAGCTGCAGGAAGGGCCCAAGGGGGATTGTGGAGCCAGGTCCTGGCCAAAGCTGGTTCATCTCTGTCCTGAGGCACAGATCACAGCTCCCCGCCAGCCTGGAGATCTCCAGCAGATCTCTCTCTGGCGCCTGGTCTCCCTGGGGAGACCTGCATCTGGCTGCTGGGGGCAGGGAGGAGTGGGATTTGGCACTGCATAGCTCAAAACTCATCTTGGGTGTAAAGCTCAAGCAAATACTTGGACTCTCACAGGGCTGCCGGAACCTCGGTGCCTGGGGCGTTCCTGAGTGGTTGCACACAGGCTTCCGTGCAGAGAGGTGGCAGCAGGTCCAGGCTGGAGCTTATCTGCCCAGGGGAGGGAGCTGGGGCTCCATAAGGAGCAGCCCTGTGGTGGGTGTGGGATGTGCCAGCAGGTGTGGTTGCTGGTGGGGTGGGATGTGCCAGCAGGGCATGGACTCTCTGTACTGGGATGTGCCTTGTCTCACCTCAGGCAGGGTCATCCTTCTGGCCCCTGCATGGGCAGCGTGCAGAAGGGTCTTACACTGCATCCCAGATCCAGGATCTGGCCTTCCTTGTGGCCCATCAGGCTGGGAATGGCTGCATCAGTCTGGAGCAAGTGACCCCTCGCTCTGTCCTCTTGGCCAGTACACGTCCCTGTGGCACTGGCAGAGGCTCGCAGCCGCCTGCACGCCCTCCTCACATGCCAGAGGAGCCCAGTGGGACAAGCCCCAGCCACTGGCTTGTGTGTGTGGTGATGTTCGGAGCAGCCCCTCGGAGCGGGCAGCATCCTTGCGGGCTGCTGGCACAGCCATGATGGCTTTTCAGGTCTCTGCCTGGCGGTCTGGTGGACTGGGAGCTCTCCAGTTACTGCATCTCTCTTCACTGGCACTACAGCTGCAAGATGGGTCCCAGAGGAAGCACTGGCCATGGGGGAAGGTGTCCTTTGTCCTTGTCCCCCTGTCCCTCAGCGCCATGTGTCTGGGCTGCCAGGGGAAAATGCTGGTATTTGCCATCCCTCACCCATCCCATCGTTTGGGTCTGCAGCGTCGCTGGGTGCCTGGCATGGGGTGGGTGGGTGGTGAGCCCAGCCCCCGGCAAGGCACGTGCTCCATGTGCTGCCCCCACGGCCCCAGAGCCGCTTCCTGAATGAAGCCTGGGCTTGGGGCAGCATTCCCAGCTCGGCTGCAGCCCTGGCTCCCAGGAGACTCCATCCTCTGGGAGAAGCCAGCTCAGCTTTATAAAGCCTTGGGGCACTGGGAAAGTGGTCCCCGAGGAGCCTTTGCTCCAGGCTTTGGAAGGAGCTGAAGTGAGATGAAGCTCTGGGAGCTCTGGCAGCTCCCAGAGTTCAGAAGGGGCCCTGGTTTGGCAGCGGTGAGGACTGGGGGAGCTGGTGGGCAGCGGCTCAGCCGGGCTGGGGCAGCGACGGGCTCCAGGCGCTGGTTTCCCCATGAGGGTTCTTGTGGTTGCTCCATGCAGGAACAGCCGTGCTCTGCTGGGAGGACAAGCCCCTATGTGCTGTGTCCCCCTAGGTCACCCACCACTCCAGCCACAGCTGGGGGATATCTTGGTTCCGTGACCCTGTCCAGCCTGGGGAGTCCAGCCTGTCCTGGTGATAGCATCCCTCCCCAGGTGCTGCAGCAGGGATGCACAGAGAGGGATGTGCATCCCTGGGCGACCCGCCATGAGGGCGGGTGGATGTGGGACGGGCTGTGCAGAGCCACGGTCCCTCCACCATCCTTCCCCGGGGAAGGAAGAGGGGCCGGGGCCAGGACAATGGGCTGTGGCGCTGAGTCAAACAGCCAGTTCCTGGTCGCTTCCTCTCCCCGCTGGAGCTGGAGGCAGCGAGGACGGGGAAGCTCAGTGCTCTCAGCCTGGTTTGCGGCAGGAGCTCCTGGGTGGCCGGAGCGAGCGGCTTCCCCCAGCACTCACGGCCATGGCCAAGGTGGAGTGGCTCCTGGCACCCTGGCACCGGGCAGGTAAGGCAGGCAGCAGGGCAGGGCTGGGGCGGGCAGCGGGGGCGGTGGGATCTGCAGGCACTGCTCACTCTGCAGGGCAGGACCCTGGGCTGGGGGCAGCTGCTGGGCACAGACCCTCTGGAGGCCATGCGACAGCCCCAGGGTCAGTGCTGTCCAGCAGTAGCAGTCTTGTCCCACCTTTCCCAGACTGACCTGACCTGTGGAGTGTCCCTGTCCCTTTTAAACCCTTCTGCCATTCCCCAGCCTGGTGGGGTGTCCTTGCTCTTGACAAAGCAAGAGAAAGATAGAGACTCCCAGCCCACGTGTCCCACTGACCACTCATCAGTGCTGCGGGGACAGATCCTGCCTGTCCCGGTGGTACTGGGCCCTCCTGGCAGCTTCCATGTGCTGGTGGCAGCAGGAGAGAGGACCGTGGGACCATGGACTGTGGGTCGACGCAAACATCACAGACACCCAGGACCCTCACTGTTGTCACTGCTCTCGCTCCTGCTCTAGCTGATTTCAGGTCTCAGGCCCCTTTGTCCCAGGGCCTCTGGCCGCATTCCCCTCTCAGGCGACTTCCTCACATTGTCCCAGCCCCGCGGAGTGTAAAACCAGCCGGGCACAGGGGAAGCCACGCTTTCCTGGAAGGACCCCTCTGGAAGCAGCCTCTGGCACAGGCAGCCCACACTGGGCAGGGTGCTGAGCACTGCCTGGGCTTCCATGTGCCACTGAACAGTCTCAGCCAGGCTGGGGATGCCACCGTGGGAAGGCTGGTGGGCAGCCGGCCGTGGCCACCCTGTGCCCAGTGGTTCCCTTGGCCATGATGTGGTGATGTTGGGCTGCCAGGACCGGCTGGGGCCGACAGGTTGCCATGCCAGGCTTCTTGAGGCTCTCAGGAGAGATTTGTGCCCGGAGTTTTGCTGGGAAGCACAGGAGAGTGAGGGTTGCAGTGTGAGGAGGCTGCCAGGGAGCCACGGCAGGGCTGGGAGAGGGCTCTGGGCACTGGTCCTGCTGCCCATGGTGGAGGGCTTGGTGCGGGAATCTGGGCCCAGCCAGACTCCAGGGCTCCAGTGCCTGCCCCAGTGCTGCTGCTCTGGCCCTGGGAGCCGTGGGTCTGAGCCCCTTGTCAGGGCACAGCCTGAGTCCACCTTGGCTGGCGTGGTCCCGGGCCAAGCCCTGCTGCCAGCACGGCCGCGGGCGGTTCCCATCCCCACAGCACGGGTGGATGGCACACTGGGCTCCTCCTGGGCCAGCCTCGCCAGCCAGATCCTGCAGCACACACACCTCCCTCCTGCCCAAACTCCCTGACCGGGGCCCATCGCGCTGCTGGGACCGAATGTCCTTGCACACTGCAACTCTGGGTCCTGCCGATGCACAGGGACATTATTGACTGGTTTGCTGCTAGTGGTTTTCATAGAAACCTCTCACATAATCCAGCTTTCTCCCCATGAGCTGAGGAACCCCCACAGCTGCCAAATCCACCCTGCCAGCAACTTCTGCAGTGCCCTTATCTCCCGTCAGTAAAGATGGGTTGATTCCTTGTTAAACAGGGAGCTTGGAAGAGCCAAAAGCCTCTGGCAGATCCAGTGTGTCGAGACAGTGTCCCTTCTCAGTGCCTGTGGTCCTGCTGGGCACCCATGTGGGAGCACGGGGACGTGCTGTACCAGGGTCCTGGCATGGCCAAGCTGGGGTCTGGGCATGGCACCCCTGAAAGGCTTCCAGCCCTCTGGCCTCAACCACCAGCAGGTCAGACACCTGTGCAGGTGGCCCAGCCTCACTGGGCGCTTGGAGCTGTGCCACCAGCCATGTGACAGTGGGAGGTGTCCTGGAGAGGGTCGGGTTTGGACAGGGCACAGTCTCTTGGCTTTCCCAGTGAGGGCTCATCCCAGGCACAGCATGTGCAAGCGGCACAGGTCTGGCACAGACAAGGGGCAGGTCTGCTCAGTGAGCACCGCTGCCCTGTGGCACTGGGCCCGAGGCTGTCACCAAGGTGTCGCTTCAGGATTTCATTCAGACCTGGGTGGGCATCCGGCCCTGGAGCTGCCGTGTGCACGGACGCGGCTCCGCATCCCGCGGGGAGCTGCTCCGGCAGGCCCGGTTCAGCAGGGGGTGAGCTTGGGACAGGAGGTGTTTCTGCGGCCGCTGCCAGCTCCCTCTGTGTGCTCTTTTCCCTTCCTCTCCACTCACCGTGGAGCAGCGTGTGCCTGGCTCCGTACCACGGGAATGTCACCGAGCCGCACGCGCCGCCGCTGAGCAGTCCGGCACCGGGGCAGGCGGCGGCGCGTGCTTGAAGCCGGTGGCACAGGGTCCGGGCACTGGCTCCTGCCGGCGGGCTCGGGGGGCTGTCGGGATCGGCCTCGGCCCCAGGTTGGCTGCCCTCGCCCTCCGGCGTGCTCGGCACTCCGGCCTGGCGGCAGCTCCGCCGTGCCCGTGCCCGTTGCCATGGCTGCTCTGCTGATGGCGCATCGCCTGCCGCTGCCGTTACATCACTCCTGCCCGTGCTCCGCGCTGGCACAGGGGGTCCGAGCGGCTCCAGACGCGTCCCCGGCATCTCCTGCGCGTGGGGAGTGAGCCTGAGAGGGAAAAGTTTGGTGGTGAATTCAAGCAAGAGGCAGGAATCACAGGAGCTTCGACCTGGATTGAAACAGCTCTGATGGCTTTGTCAAATATCTCCCTGTGGATTCGGGGTGCCTGGGCTGTGGGTGAGTAGGGATGCTGGCGTGGAGCAGGGGTGACTCAGGAGATGCTGAGGGGCTGGGGGTCTTGCAGGGATGCTCTTCCCGCAGGAGAGTGGAGCTCAGCTCCCCTTCCAGCGAACTTCCCTGGAATTCAGCCTTGGTGCTTGTGTACCTGCCATGGCCACAACACCCTGAGCCTGGACACTGGCTCGCGCTCAGCAGGACTCTGAGGCTGCAGCATTCACTGATGGTGCTGACTCTGGGAACATCCCGGGCAGATGTCCATCAGCAGGCAGAGTAGGGGATGCTGCCTGCTCCTCTCCACAAGCCCTGGGGCCAGGAGGGGGCCTGGTGCCAGCAGGGAGCATGGTGAACCCCCCACCAGCCATGCCTCAGTTGCCCTCAGCAGCAAGGCTGGCCAGGCTCGGGTCGGGACCGCTGGGGTTGGTGGGATGGAGCTGTCCCTCTGGCTCCGCTGTCCCTCTGGCTCTGCTGTGCCAGGATGCCCTTCATCTCCCGCAGGCATTCGCCACGGAGTGGGAGCCCCTCAGAGGTATTTTGTGCTCTGAGCCTGTCTCTGATAAGCGTGGCGAGAGGGTCACTGCCAAGGGCACTGGTTCAGCTCAGCTGCACTATCCCCGCCAGCCGCTGTGTCCTCCTGCCGGACACTCCCGCTTGGCTGGTGCATCCCGTGCCCACAGATGGGGGTGGCAGCTGGGCTTCCACGGACGCTTCCAACCTGCCCTTGTACTGAGCCTGCATCAGGCTGCTCCCAAATACTGCCCGTGCCTCGGGAGCACCGTGGCAGTGGCACTGAATCAGGACTGCCAGCTCCTTACGCCCTGAGCTGCCGTGTGGCGCTGGGCTCTGAGGGCTGCTCCCAAAACACCCCCAGAGCCCCTGCTCCCAAAACGGCCTCGGAGCGGCTGCTCCCCGGGAGCCAAAGCCCCAGGGCGCTGCTCACTCTGGCACAGTGCTGTGCCTGCGGTGCAAGTTCGGGGCATCTGGGTGCCAGGAGAGTGCTCAGCTCCTCCCCCGCCCCTTCTCCCCAGCTGGGAGATGGAGCCCGTGGTGCCCACGCCTTGGTGATGCCAGCACCCTGGCACGGCCAGCGCCTCGGCAGTGCCTGCAGCAGCGCCCGCAGCAGCGCCCACACCGCCGCTGGGTCACTCACAGTCCCAAACGAGCATGTGTCGGTGGAGAGGGGGAAGCTCCATGGGGCAGGACCCCGGCACTGCGTGTTCCCCTCCTGGCCGAGGCTGCCCCGCTGCAGGGCAGGGTGCTGGGCGTGGGTGCTGCCACGTTTCCGCCGCGCCCGGGGTTTGGTGCTGTGGTTTGCCCACGTGGTCGGCGCCCAGGGTGGCTGCCGGGGTGACTCGGCAACGGGGCCGAGGTGCAGAGGTGAGCTCCCGTGCTCCGGGGAGGGCGGCAGGGGCTTGGAGAGGTGCAAGGGCAGCAGGGGGCTGCTCAGGGTGTCCCTGAGTTCGTGGTGGGGGGCGGCTGCAGGGGGATATATGGGCAGAAGGTGGGGGGCATCAGCTGTGCTGAGGCCAAAGGCTGGGGCTGTGTGAGCCAGGCAGGGGGTGCAGCAAGCCAGGAGTCGGGGTCCACACTGGGGGTGTTCTCAGAAATGGTGTGGCAGCAGTGTATCCCCCACCTCGCCAAAAACAGCAGGTTGGGGTCTGCAGAGGTGAAGGTGTGGTCTCTGCCCCCGGCACTGTGGGTCAGGTTTTTGGGGAGATGCCCAGCCTTGCCTTGTGCATGGCACACACACACATGCGCCCCAACACCTCTTGGTTGGTATGGAAACGAGTCAAATTATTTAGAGGAGGAAGAAGGGAAAAAAAAAGGAAAAACCCGGTGTTAAGGCCCGTCGTTATGGAAACAAAATATAAAAGTAACTAGGCTGGGGACATGGCACCTTGCTTTGGGGTGCTGGGCGTCGTGCAGGCTCCATCAGCAGGGGGAGGGTGGGCATGAGGGCACCCAGGGGCACGACAGCGTTGTAGGCAGGAGGGCACCTGGGGGCAGCAGGGGGGATGCTCATGGTGCAGTGCAGATGAGCTGGGCCACAGCTGCCTGACCACTGCAGGCAGAGGGAAATGTGGCTTGTGCTGGGGGTCCCATGCCTGTTTTGGGGCCACTGCCCTTCCCAGGTAAATGGGATGGCTTGTGCTGCCTCAGCTGGAGCGTGGCACAGAGCAGGCTTGGCAGCAGGGCAGTGATGTGTTCCTGGGGCCGGGCACTGCGCTGCAGCTGGCAGAGGGGAAGTGTTTGTCACACACTGGTAATCAGAGCGTCTCAGCTGATGGGGATGGGGACAAGGACCGTGCAGCGGAGGATGAGCCCTGACTCCCCAGGGATGAGACCCTGGTCATCTGTATCCCTGTGTAAAGCTCCCAGAGACCCACTCTGTGCCTGCCAGGGCGCGGATGCCCTCGGAGGCAGCGTGCCAGCGGTGGCACTGCCTTGGCTCCGTGCTGGGTACAAACCCACACCCACTCCGAGCAGAGGTGCCGGGGCTGCTGTGTTCCCATGGCAAAGCCTGTTTGTGGGAGCAGCGCTCAGCTCCCCACGGGCCAGTTCACTGCTGAGCCCAGATCCTGCTCCCAGGGACTTTTCCCGCCATCGGGGTGTTTCAGAGGGTCTGAGCAGCCCTCACAGAGGTTTCCTTCCCTGGAGAGCTTCAGGGGCGTCCAGGCCAGGGCAGAGCATGCGAGCCCCCAGCTGGGGTGCAGTGGGAGCAATGGGTCCCTGGCTCCTGCCTTTCAGCTGCAGGTTCTGCTCCTCCGCAGCCAGGATGTTGCTCCACCACAGCTTGCAGCGTTTCCTGCGCCCGGGTGCGGTTAGGCAGGGGTGGCAGGGCTGGCTTCCTTCCCCAATTTCAGCCGGCTCCCTTCTTGGCAGCCCTTGGGGCAGTGTCCAGCGCCCAAAGTGGTGGCGGTGATGAGGGCTGGCCCCAGCGGGCAGCAGCATGCCAGGGTGGGACGCAGCCACATCCCGGCGTTTGCAGAGAGCTGGGGCGGGATGAGCGCTGCGCTGGCACGGTGTTACCCCACAGCAGCACCCGCGGGGAAGCCGTCCCCCACCTGCCTCTGACCCCGCTCTCTGCCCCCTGCAGCCACCTCTAACCTGGACCTCGAGAGCAAGAAAGCCGCCCCTGCCAAGCTGCCATGGCAGCAGCCCGTGAACGTCTTCCTGGCAGCTGGGCGCCCGCCGGGCATGGAGCAGCTGCACCAGGAGGCCCAGCTCAACCTCCAGAGCTTGCTGCAAGGTAGCAGGGAGAGGGGCTGGGGTGGGCTGGGTGAGGGTGAGGGGTGGGTGCTGCCCTGGCTGAGTGACCGCCATGGGACTGTGGGCTTATCTCCCACACACGTCTGAGCCACTCCTTGGACCTCACCAGGCTGCAGGAGTTGGGTCCTGGGGGGTCCCAGCCTCCAGTAGCCCCTCACCGATCTCTGCTCCCAAGTCACTGCTGCAGGTGCCAAAATAACTGGGACCAGGATCGCCTGCTGGGACCACTGGGGCCACTAGGGCACCCACGAGCCCCACCACAGCACAGTTCTCACAAGGGCCTCAGGGACCTGCCACTGATCTGCCTAACTGGATCAGCATGGCCAGTGGTTTTGTTTCCTTCCAGTCTCTGGCCCAGGCTGTCATGTGGCCCTGGCTTGGATGCTCCTCAGGCATCAGATGAGATCAGCAGCCCAGCCATCCCCCAGCTTGTAATCTCATTAAGTCAGCCTGAGCAGCCCTGCTTTCCGCCAGTCCACAGCCACCAGCATTAATTAGCTCAACAATTACAGGATGGGGACACACTGAGTTCCTGGCTGTCCCCAGTGGGGTTGTTTCCCAGCGAGACCCACTGCATCCCCTGACTGTGCCCCGGGAGGAGCAGGGCCAGCTGCTGGGATCTTTGCTCTTCTTCAGTTCCCCCACACCCTCCTTGGGATCTCTCTTCCTCACCTTCTGAGCTGCCTGTCCTGAGCAGGGATGGGCAGCTAGACTGGGGACAGCCAGAGGGGACAGTCACCATCCCTTCACATGCCGCTGCTCTGGGGTCTGGCAGCAGGAGCAGGGTCCCAGATGCCGTTTTTCTTGCAGAGGAGTATGAGGAGCAGTACAGCGAGAGCAGGGTCACCGGGCAGACCTTCCGTGCTGCTGGACACCTGCCCCCCGACCCCTCCCCTGAGCCGTCACCTCGACCTCCCCCTGCCAAGCGCCTTGAGTTCGTGCTTATGGTGAGTTCTGGGGTGCCAGGGCGGGCAGCAAGTCCCTGTTTGTGTTCCACTCTTGTCCCTTTGGAGGCTGACGTGCCTTTCTCCCTGTAGCCCCCGAGCCGGCGAGCGGCCGAAGAGGAGAGCACCAGCAGCACTGCGCTCGGTGCTCGGCCCCCTGACACCTCCCTGAGCCTCCCCACCAGCCCGGACAAGCAGCCCCCCTGGCCCAGGGCCTTCCCCCTGCCCACCGTGGAGGAGAAGCAGTGGCACCAGCCCGGCTCCATCCAGACCAACATTGTCCCCATCAATGTCTCGGGTAGGGCAGCACCCCACGGCGCGGAGGGGGGACAGGGGTGCAGGCAGAGATGGGTCCCAGCAGCCATCCGGGGCAGGGGCGGGTGCTGGGAGGGGGCTGTGGCTGCGAGCTGTGTCCCTGTGGGTTAGGTGGGCAGCGGGGCAGAGAGGGGACAGCAGGGCCATGCTGGCGTCCATCATTCCCAGCCATCTCTTGTGCCATCTGCAGCTTTGTGCGTCTGGTCCACCGGCCATGCTGCTGGCAGGTCTCACATCCCCATGTAACGCCCAGCCAGCCAGGTCTGTTGTCACCCGGGCTCTCACCACACGCCGTGCACCCGGCCTGTCTCGCCTTCCTCCCCGTCTGTCCATCTGTTCGTCCTCTCGGAGCCGCACCCCCCAGCAGTGCAGTCCTGCCCAGTCCTTGCAGACACAGGTGCCATGCTCTGGCCCAGGTCAGAGTCTGGGGCTGGTGGCTGGGTGAGAAGCCCCTTCTGAAGGGCAGAGGTGACTGTCCACCCTTTCCCTCTGTCATGGAGAGCTGTGCCAGGGCCACACTGGTCTCTGTCCCTCTCCATGGCTCATGTACACGTCCCCCAGTGTGGCTCAGCACAGCAGTGTGGGGTCCGGCCTCACCAGCACAGACCAGTGCCTGTCATGCAGCGCAGGGCTGGTCTCTGTAGCTTTCCACCCATCCCACCTCCATCCGCAGCATTTCCCACTGTGCCTCCATCTCCCCCGTGCTCACCCCACATGGCTCACCCCATCCTCCTGCCATCCCACGCTCCCGCCTGTGTCACCATGCCAGGCTGGGGACACGCGGAGAGCGAGGGTGAGGAGGGGGCCGAGCTCGCGGCCCGGCAGCGCGGGGTACCGCTGTTTGTTTTGGCTACAGGGCAGCACTTTGCTAGGCACGCGAGTGCTCGTCACTCCCTGTTTAACACAGAGACCGTGATGAACCCAAAGTCCACCCTGCGGCGTAGACGGACCATTATTGGATTCCCTAACCTGTCCCTGCGAGACCAAGGTGACGGCAAGAACCGCACAGGCGGCACCCGGGCAGGGCTGGCACCCCCAGAGCTGCCCTGACGGGCGGCACAGCCATCCCAGGCTGGCAGCCAGCCCGGGCACAGATGGGCTCCCGGGGACACCCCGACTGTGGAGGTGCAGGCACCACACCGACTCCACGCCCTCCCAAGGCACCGAGGTGCTGGGCACACTGGTGACACTGGGCTGGCTTGGGGCTGGCACGGCATCAGGGACAGCCCCTTCACCCTGAGTCAGGGTTCTGAGACAGGAGTCACCTGGCCTCGGCTCCAACAGCCCCCTGTGCCCACCTTCCCCATGGGCAGACCCTGTCGCAGGGCGCCGTGGCTGTGGGGCACACACCCAGCCAGGTCTTTGCTGGGGCTGGCGAGCTGGCCATGCCAGTGTCCAGGGTGTGCATGTGAGAGTGCCTGGAGTGCTTCCAGGCTGGCACTGGACCCTTAGGAATAGCAGCCACTGTGGCTCAGGGGCTCTGTCCTGCTGTCCCCTATGGAAGGTGTAGAGAAATCAGAGCCAGCCTCTCTATGGAGGCAGGAGGGACAGGGGGAGAAGCCATGGCACCAGCTGCTCCAAGGCAGTTTTCATGGGGCGGGGGAAGGTTTCTTCCCATGACAGTGGTCAGACCATCAACTGGTTGTCACAGCTCCTCCCTTGGAGTCAGTCAGACCTCAGCCCACCACGTCTTTGAGCATCCCTGTCTGCTGGGGGCGCTCAGATGGGGCTCCAGGCTCCTTCCCCATCCCAGAGGTGCTGTGACGGCGTGTCACTGTGAGCCACCATGTCCCTCCCTGTCGCAGCTGGCAGTGCCTGACCTGGCTCCTCCTGATCCCCCTCTGTGTTCCCACCATGGAGCAACACCAGGGCAACACTTGTTTGCCGTGGGACTGGTGTCCCCATGGATAGAGCCTCCTGCCATGGCTGCTGATTTGTCCTTGGCACATTCCAGCCAACAGATCCACATTTTATGCCTGGGCAGAGGTGCAGCCTCAGGACTGGCCACGGGCTGGGGCAGGGTACGGGGCAGGGCCCTGTCCCTGTGAGTGGTGCAGGATGGTGCTCAGGGCTGTGTCCCTCCCCGCAGGCAGTGCCAACGGCCCCACGTCCAGCACCCACGGGCCCATCGCTGAGTCCCTGTCCTGCAGCTTCGTGCCTGAGACCACGAGCGGGGGGACAACGCCCCAGGAGATTGGCCCTCGCCAGCCCCTCTCGGCCCCACTGAGGAAGACCTTCAGTGACCTCGGGGCCCGCTGCTGCCAGCCACCTGCTGCCATGGATGGGGCAGCCAACCCCTGTGCCAGTGCCTGCAATGGGACACACGGCACTCCTTTTTCCCCACCCTGGAGCGCCCTGGGTTATGGGAGCCCCCCCAACCTCCCCACTGGCCCAGGCAAGGGGCCCACATGCACCTCGCCAGGCGGCTCCATCCCATCGCCCAGCCCAGGTTCACCCGCCGCCTCCACCTCCTTCTTCATCGCCACAGAAGAGCGCGTGGGCAGCAACGGGCCCAGCTTCTTCTCCGCCCCAGTGCCTGCTTCCCCCCCCAGCTCCGGGTGTGTCCAGGAAGCCAAAGGGGATTTCGTGCCGGGAAGCCGAGAGGAGCCGGAGCCAGCGGCGGGGCCGGTGCAGCTGGAGGTGGAGCGGGCAGGGTGCCGGTTCCGCGAGCGCTCGCTGTCGGTGCCCACTGACTCGGGGTCCCTCTGCTCTGTGGACATCGCGTACGCCGAGACCCGGCGGGGCAGCGCCAACTATGCCCTGGGCTACCCCAGTGCCAGCTCCGAGGGCAGCACCAGCACCGACAACATCTCCCTGGGGCTGGAGCCCGAGGGGCAGCGGCGGCGGCGCTCCAAGAGCATCTCCCTGAAGAAGGCCAAGAAGAAGCCCTCGCCACCCACACGCAGCGTCTCGCTGATCAAAGAGGGGCAGGACGGTGACGTGGGGCTCAGTGCGGCACTGCCCAAGGACCAGCGGCCCAAGAGCCTTTGCATCCCACCGGAGCTCCAGGGTCACCGGCTGGTGCACTCTGACCCCCAGGGGAGTGTAAGGAGGGAGCCCAATAGCACAGCTGCCCCCCACCAGTGGCATCTCACAGACTGGAAGGCCAGCAGTGATCCCTACCAGTCCCTCTCTGGCTCAAGCACGACCACAGGGACCACGGCCGTCGAGTGTGCCAAGACGCGGGGCAGCTCCGAGTCCCTCGTGTCCCCTTCAGTCTCCAGGGCCACGACGCCCTCCCAGCTCTCTGCCGAGGCAGACCTGAAAACCTCCTCTCCAGGCAGGCCCACGGGGCTGATGTCCCCATCCAGCGGCTACTCCAGTCAGTCGGAGACCCCAACCCCCACCGTACCCACCTCCACCATCCTCGGGCATTCCCCGCACCAAGTGCGTGTGAGGCCGCTGGTCCCCGAGAGGAAATCCTCCCTGCCCCCCACGTCCCCCATGGAGAGGAGCCCCAAGGCCAGGCTGTCCTTTGACCTCCCACTGACTCCACCTGCCCACCTTGACCTGTCAGGGCTGAAGATCTCCCTGAAGGGGAAGACAAAGGTCAGCCGGCACCACTCTGACTCCACCTTTGGCACCAAGCTGGCCCAGAAGACCAGTCCCATCACACCCATCATGCCCGTGGTGACACAGTCCGACCTGCGCTCCGTCCGCCTCCGCTCCATCAGCCGCTCAGAGCCAGAGGACAATGCCGACGGCCCAGAGCACACGGAGGAGCCAGCACGCGTCCCCTGCCCGGGACCAGAGAAGAAAGTGAAGCCACCCGTGGCAGAGAAGCCACCGCTGGCCAGGCGCCCCCCATGCATCCTGCCCAAGCCCCCAGTTCTGCGGGAGGAGGGTCCTCTGTCCCCCAAATCCCCGCCAGGCACTGCCGCCAAGGAGAAGGGGGTGCCACAGGATGCCGTCGTGGTGCTGCGGAGAGGGGAGCTGAGGAGGGGTCTGGGGGAGCCCCACTTGTCCCTGACCCCGGCGGGACCCCGGCGGCTCTCGCAGGGCAGCCTGGACGAGCTGCGGCCGGAGCGGAGCGGTGCCGAGGGGGAGCGCAGGAAGGCCAAGGTGCCGCCGCCAGTGCCCAAAAAGCCCAGCGTGCTGTACCTGCCGCTCATCCCAGCCCCGGCACAGCTGGGAGCTGGTGTGGGGGACCTGCCACCCACCCCCAGCCCCATCATCACGCTGGACACTGACCCTGCCTGCTGTGATCCTGACGCTGAGGATCCGCCGTCCCCCAAGGCTGTGGGCACCACGCCTGCTAGCGAGCCTGCCTCAGAGCAAGGTGAGGGTCTCCTCACGCCTGTGGCGGGATCACCCCAGGGACAGGGGTTCCCCATGCTGCACAGGGGACTCACTGCTGTCTCCTGCCTGCCCACAGGCAGCTCAGCAGAGGCCAGCACAGAGGAGAAGAGCTTTGCCAGCGACAAGACGGCCGAGTCCATCGTGGAGGAGGACGATGAGGTGTTCACGACGTCCCGCACCACGGAGGATCTCTTCACAGTGATCCACAGGTAAGGCTGGTGCATGCACAGGAGGGCACAGGCCCTGCGCCCACTGCGTCCCACCACTGTCACAGCGCCGGGTGTAGTGTCCCCCCTCCATAACACCTCCATTTTCCATACCGGGGACAGTGTTTGTCCTCGGGGACAGCCCGGTTGCTGCTGCCTTGAGCAGAGTGCAACCAGGCTAGGCCACGAGCAGGGAGGGTCCAGGTTAGTCCCACCTGCCAGGAGCACCACCTGCCCTGCTTGTGTTGTCACCCTGCCCCAGCAGAGCAGGCTAGGCACTACCGTGCCCCTCGCTCCCAGCCCTCACCCCAGCCCCAGGCTGCTCCCACTCGTGTCCCTTTGGTGCCTAGGTCGAAGAGGAAGGTCTTGGGGCGGAAAGAGCCTGGTGACACCTTCAGCAGCCGACCCACCTCCCACTCTCCTGTGAAGACTTCAGGCTCCCCAACTGGCGAGTCCTTGGCAGCAGCGGGCAGCAGTGGGAAGTCTTCCAGCAGGAATGAGGATTTTAAAGCCCTGCTCCAGAAGAAGAGCAGCAAAACCAGCCCCGGTACTCGGCCATCTGCCGCCGAACTGCTCAAGACCACGAACCCGCTGGCCCGGAGGGTCATCACAGAGTTTGCCCCTGAGCTGGACGGTGCAAACAGCCCCAAAAGCCAGGCCTGACCACGCAGGGGCCCCTCCAGCCGGAGGGGTGGCGATGGCTGCAGAGGGAGCGCTGCTGCAAAGGGCTGTCCTGGCTGCTGGGGAGCCCCTGTGTCCTGCTGGGGGGTTCTTCTGCTTTTGTTCCTTACTTGGAGAGCTGCTGGCAGAGAGGCAGTGGCTGGAGCCCAAGCCCTCATGACTCTGGGCCCTTCCCACGAGGGAAGCGGCTGGGACTGGCCCTGGCTGGGCCCGCTCCTGGGATTGAAGGCGCCTGCCCAGGAAGCAGAACAGGATCACAGCTCCTGGTGTTGCCCCATGCCCGCAGCAAAGCAGCTTGAGACTCTTTGGTCCCTTCGGCATGTGGTACTTTAAACAGCTTTTCTAATGCACAGTGGTGGTGATGTTTGATTCTCTTCCCTTTGACATTGTACCTTGAGTTTCCCATGCAGAGATCTCCTGGATGAATTCAGCTGGACACACAGATGCACTTTGGGAAGACGCCAGGGGTTCGGCTGGACCTGCGGTTGCTTTCGAAGAGTCACAGGAGGTTCCCTGTCATTGCCCTGAGCATCCTCCCTGTCACACGGGGAACTGGCACCCGGCGTCCGCAGCCAGCGCCACCACCTCAAGCCAAACCCCCACCCCTTGAAAGCCCCCAAAATGCTGCATTTTGGAGCTCCTCAGCTCTCAGTCCAAAAATAAACCCCGGGGTCACCTCCACTGCCAGCGCCCCTGGCCTCACTGCACAGGGGGTCCAGCAGCCACCCCACTCCCTGCCAGCCCCCACGCTGGGGGTCCTGCACCCCACTGCCGACCGGGGCGATGGGGGTGCTGTGCCATGGGAAGGAAGCGGGAAGGAAGCTCGTCCCCAGCTCTGCCTCCTGCCTCTCCCCGACGGACCCTGCGACAACAACTCCTGCTGCCCCAGCCACCAGAAGTCCTGGGATGCTACCGAGATGGTGGCTGGAATCCAGATGGACATCACCTGAGCCACCTCCCTGGTGACTCCTGGAGTCCCTCTGGGTTGCCCACCACTCACGCACTGGGCCACCAGGGAGCTAAGCAAGGCCGAGTGGGACACGCGCCATCAGGGCACGTGCATGGGGCCGCAGAGGAGGGTTTGCATGTCCCTGGGTGGGATCTGTCCCCCTCACCCCCAGCTGCGTCTTCCTGGCCTGGCTGCAGTGTGGGGACCCCTGCTGCCAGTAACAGAGGCCGTGGTTCGGGGCTCCGGAGCAGGGCAGGGAGGAAGCTCGGGCTCCGAGCACGAGCGCTCCACGCGCCCAGAGAAACAGGAAGGGCCATCCGCGGCTGACAAGGAAACAGGGTGTTCAGGGAAATTTCCGCTTTATTTCTTGACGTATTTCCACACACTCCAGCCCTCCTGTGCTGGGGCGGAGTGGTGCAGTGGGTCCAGGCAGCAGCAGGGCACCACGGCAGCGCTTCAGCTGCCCCCGGACTGCTCTGGGGGTTTCTGCCCTGCCAGGAGCTCTGCATCCCTGGGGAGCACAGCCCGGGCAAACACCTCCCCATCCTTGCCCCCACCCTGGATCTAATCCCACTGAAGCTTCAGTTGGTTCCCCTCTCCTCCCTCTTGGTACTTGCCCATCTCTCCTTTTCCCCTCCCAGGCTGCAGATTTAAGCCTGTAATTAAGAGCCAGGCTGAGAAACTCAGGAAAAAAAAAAAAACCACAAAAAAATAGCTCTAATGAATGTCCACATTTCACCTCCGTCCCGCGGCCCCAGCCAGTGGCAGGGTGCTGGCGTGGGTTGGGGCCAGGGCACAGCTTGGGAAGCTTTGGGGACGGGTACATTTTGCACATGACTGCTCAGGAAACCAGGGACAGAGCCGGCAAAGGGGGCTGGGGGCAGTCACAGGGCAGGGACCCCCCTGCAACACCCCCAGCACCACTGGCAGCTGGAGTGGCCAGTGCTGCCGGGGGGGAATGTCCAAGTGGGCCAGAGGTCAATTGCGGGACAGAGATTGGCCATGGAATGGAGATCGGAATGGAGACTGGCCATGGGATGGAGATGCTAATTTCCCTGGCTGGAGGAACATGCTCTTCCTGGGGCTCTTCCTGGCTGAGTGCTCGTCCCTGGCCGCTCGCTCCCTGCTCCCTCTGGCTGCGGCTGTTCCGCTGGGAAGGCAGTGGGGTCCCGGGAGGAGCCCGGCCGGCAGGACAGCCCTGCCCCGGAGTGCGGGCCGCCGAGGTGCCAACTACGGAATGTTGTACTTTTTATCTCGCCAGCTTGGTAAAGTGCTCCCTGCTGCCCGCCTGTGCCTATGCTTCTTTGGACTGTCGAGGGACCGGTGCCGGAGAGGGGGCACCCCTGACACCCCCGGGCGGCTCGAGGGGAACCCGGCCCCGTCAGCTGGGCCTTGCACAGCGGCTGCCACGCTCCCCTGTGGCTCTGGGGGAGGCACGGGGACACTGAGGTGTCAGGGACAGCCCAGGCTGGGCACTGGGGACAGGCCGGAGAGGGGGCCGGGGATGGTGTGAGGGGCTGGAGATAGGCTTGGCGTCCTGGGGGCAGGTGGGATGGATGGGAGGGACAGGGACAGGGACAGCCCGGAGGCACTGCTGGCGTCAGCCCTCGTGCTGGGGGGGCAGCTGGGGACAGCGCTGGGCACCGGGTGCAGGCCGGGGGGAGGACTGGAAGTGGGGAGGGGTGAACTNCGGGAGGTGGGGAGGGGTGAGCTGGGAGGGGCCTTGGCATCCTGGAACAGGTGGGGGTGATGAGGGCGACAGCCCAGGGTGTTGGGGACAGCGCTGGGCGGGCGCTTGGTCGGCTATGGATGTGCAGCCCTGTGTGCCGGGCGGGCACAGCCCCGTGTCCTACGGGCACAGCCCCGCGTTCCGCAGCCCCCGCCGGGCGGGCACGGCCCCGCGTTCCGCAGCCCCCGCCGGGCGGGCACAGCCCCGCGTCCCTCAGCCCCCACCAGGCGAGCACAGCCCCGCGTCCCTCAGCCCCCGCCGGGCGGGCACGGCCCCGCGTCCCTC
>VZRR01002009.1:3766-27126 GCA_013398015.1 Oreocharis arfaki | reverse complement strand
CTCGGGGCGAGACGCGCCGTGCCCGGACACGGCTCGGTTCTCCGCCGAGCTGCCACAGCTGTCGTGGCTCTCGGGAGCGCTGCGGGCGGGGAGCTGCGGGACCGGCGCTCCGGAGGTGCCTTCCCGGCTCCCCGATGCTCCTCCGGCAGCCGGAGCCGCTGTGAGCCCGGTGTTGGAACTGCCCCGTGGCAGGGAGAGTTCAACAGCTCTTCCTTCTCCCCCCACGGGTATCCGTGCCCTGCACGGTCTCACCTTCGTTGCCTTTTTCCTCCTCTTGCCCCAGAAGCGTAGCGATAGAAATCAAACATTGTGTCTGTACACACAGCTCCTGTTTGTGTGTGTGGGAGCAGGGCGTTGCTGCCGGGTCTTTACAAGCCTTCCTTCCGTCTGCAGGGTCGTTATTCGCTCCCAGGAGAAAGAAAACTCTGATCCGGATTATATTCCCATCAACAGCCGCTTTAAATGTGTGCAAGGTACTGACTGCTGAGGGAAAGGTTGAGAATCCCCTGCTGTTCATCCACAAACCCTAGTTTTAGTGGTGTTTCTTGACCTGCCTCCTGAGCCAGTGGCTTTCCCTGTGAAACAGCAATTCACATTTTATGGAATCCCCATGTTCCTCGTCGAAGCAGGTTGTCAGTCCATGTCAGCATGCAGTTGTGAGGAACTTGGCTGGCTCCAGTGCATGGTGGGCTTGGCATCACACAGAGCCAACACATGCAGAGCCTGGTTTCAGGGTCTGGAATTTGGTGTCTATCTCTTGGGCTTCTCTGCTATGCCAAGAGTTGGGAGCTGTTGCCTGATTCCTGCGTGTTTGCATCTAAACTTCCATGAGGTCTAGCAAACTCTCAGCTCCCAACAGCCACATGTTGGATGAGGAAGGGCTTTAGGCCTTGTCTTGGAAGGACTTAAATAGCAGCAAGTGGCCCTAGGGCAAATCCTTGTCAAGAGTAAAACCTTTTCCTGGATTTGCTGATTCCCTTGTGTGGAGTTCAGTGATGTTCTGCCCCTGGTTTTGCTCTGTAGAGGAGCTCTGAAGTTCCTTGTCAAGTTGGTCTTTCCCAAAGTAGCTGCACTGGTGGGGGAAACCATCCAGGAGTATGAGAACTGTGTGCTGGGAGTCTCCCTGGGACACTTGTTGGGAGGTGCCTGTCCAGGTTCTCTCTGCCAGAGCCGTTAGGAATGTACGGATGTAAATTAGAGCTCTTTGTTCCTCTGTCCGACTTTTATGGCTGGCAACAGGCAGTGTAATTATATGAGTCCTCAATTACTGCAGCATCCAGTGTGAGCCCTACTGATCCTATTTTTCTCTTTTCTAGAGGCAGAAGAAACTCTGCTGATTGATATAGCTACAAACAGTAAGTTTTATAAGGGCAGTGGTGTGGCTAAAGGTCCTGTCAGAGAACAGCCACTGGTGCTTGTTTTGGTTTCCAGTCTTCCCCCAGGCTCTGTGTTTGTCCTCTGCTCAAACAGGGATTGTTTTCCCTCTGATGTTGTCATCTGGCTCTGTCAGACACTCGCTTGTCATGACAGACAAGGTTTGAAATGCAAATGATTGAAATGTCTGCAATTTTTTTCCCTGCTTTTAGAGCTCTTCTCTGCGAGATTGCGGTAGGGAGAAGGATTCCTAAAGCCAGGAGAACGAGCTGGGGATACCCCAAGCAGGGTGGGGGGACCTCAGCAGCGCAGGGAGAGTAACTTAGGTGCAGGTTTCCATCACAAACAACACCTGGAAGCTCTCTGTGAGCCAGCCTGGGCTGACTCGGTGAGTGTGTTTGAAGCAGGCTGCAAGGTCCGGATTCAGGGTGACGAGACGCCGGAGAGGCTCTTTGAGATCCCTGACGAGGAGCGCTGCTTGGGATTCCTGTCGGAAGTGCAGAGCATACAGGAGGGTGAGCAGACTTGCACCTGTGCCTGTGAAATCCTCTGCCAGCAGTTTCTGACAGGTGTGGGGTTTTTTTTCCAGCCCACCTGAAAGCATCTCTTCCTGAACCTAAGGACTCATCCATCTGGCATCCGGTGGAGAACAGCCTCACAGATCTGTCTCCAGGTACAGCTCGCTTTGCTCCGGGGCCTGTACGGTGCCGGGGTGCCCAGGGTGGGAGCTGGGTCCTGCCCTGCTCCCTTGTCTGTTAATTCCTTCCTGAGTGCTATTTTCACCCCTGGTTTGTGCATGTTAGGCTCCTTCCTGCCATGACTTGTGGTTAATGACCCTTCCGCCCACTTCCAGGGTCACACAGTTGAGATATTCCTACTATCATTTGGTTTTTTGTGCTTTCTGTGGAGTTACATTTTTTCCTTCTCGATCTGAGCTGTTTCAGATTGTTTCTCAGGGTGTTTTTCTTGGATTTTTCATTACAGGAGCTCTGGGGTTTGAGGATGACTTCAGCACTCTGAGCCTAGAAGAGAAAAGGAACATGCAAAACCACCAAACGGGATCTCGGCGGGAGCCCCCGCCTCCTCCTGTCCCTCAGAATAAGCAGTAAGTAAGGCAAGGGATCTGTTCCCTTTTTTACTTTTCTTCCTAGACAGCAGAACTAGTTCTAGTGCTGCTCTTGCCTCCTTCCCAGATTTCACCGAGAGAGAGAAGGAACATCCAGGGACCAGCCCACAGTGACCAACACCATGCGCAAGATGTTTCTGCCCAGCACACATTCAGGGCAGAGAGAGGGGCTCATCAAACATGTGCTGGCCAAGAGGGAGAAGGCCTATATCAACCTGCACAACTTCAGGTGAGACCTGGGAGGGAAGGACAGAGCTGTGGGATCTCTCCTGTGAGCTCAGATCTCACCCAGGATTGGACCCTGGCAGCTGCTGATGGGTTTCAGCTCAGGTGGCCAATACAGATGGTGCAGCCCAAAAGTCACCAAGTGTCCATGGGGCAGCTGCTCCTTTTGTCTTCTCTGTGTGTGTGTCAGATGTCCTGAGCCTTGGTAAGGCTGGAGCAGGTGGGCAGAGAGGGTGAAGGCAGATATCCCACCAGTGTCGTGGTGTTGCCCCTTGTGGTGTTACAAGAGCCAGATGTTTGCTGGTGGAATGTCTTACTCAGAGAGGAGTGTCACTGGGAGTGAGCCAAGCCTGGGAGAATTCTCGAGGAGCACCTGAGGGAGCAGGGGAGGCTCAGCCTGGAGAAAAGGAGGCTATGGGGGACTTTCTGGCTCTCCCCAACTCCCTGAGAGGAGGGTGCAGTTGGGGGGGGGGTCAGGTCTCTGCTCCCAGGGAACAAGGGAGAGTACAAAAGGAAATGGCCCCAAACTGCACCAGGAGAGGTTCAGGTTGGACACCAGGAGGAATTTCTTCACAGAAGGGGTGGTCAGGCATTGGAAGGGGCTGCCCAGGGAGGTTTGGAGTCCCCATCCCTGAAGGTGTCCAAGGAACAACTGGACGTGGCCCTCAGTGCTCTGGGCTGGGGACAAGTTGGGGTTTGGGCACAGCCTGGACTCGATGATCCTGGAGATCTTTTCCAGCCTCAGTGATTCTGTGAATTTCAGTTCCCCCATGGCTAGCATGGCCCCACGCAGGGACAGCTCACAGTGCGTGCTTCCAGCCAGAACACTGCTGTGCTGCTGTGGTTTTCGTGGTGTTTTCTAACAGCTCAGCTGCTTTTGCGTTGTAGGTTCTTTGTGGGAACGTGGAATGTGAATGGGCAGTCTCCTGACAGCTTCTTGAATCCATGGCTGGTGTGCGACGTGGAGCCTCCGGACTTCTACTGCATCGGGTGAGCACCTGGGGGGATCCTTGTTGCTCTTGCTGGCATCCAGGAGAGCTGGCTTTGGTTTGGGGTCCTGTCGTGCTCTCAGGGGCTGCACAGAGCTGAGCTGTGTCACACAGGGGCCGTCTGAGGGCAAAAAGCCATCGGATGAGGCACAGGATCAGGTTGAACAAAGCTGGCATGACAGAACAGATTTCCTGGGGGCATCCGCAGAGCTCACTCGTTGTCCTCTGCCTGAAGTGGTGTTTCTCAGGGGGAGGGTTGCTGGGGGTTTGGGGTAAGATCTCAGAGGCACTGTGGGGAAATTCTGCTGCTTTATTTAGCAAGTGGCCATAAGGACCTGTTCTGTAAGGGCTGTTGCTGGAGGTTTCCCATTCCTGTAGGAAGAGGGGGATGTGCAGGAGGGCTGGAGGTGCTAAGCTCTTGGGTTTCCAGGTTTCAGGAGCTGGACCTCAGCACGGAGGCTTTTTTCTACCTTGATTCCATGAAGGAGCAGGAGTGGCTGTCTGCTGTGGAGAGGGCCCTGCACCCTAAGGCCAAATACAAGAAAGTGAGTTCTCAGTGGCGTGGGGTCTTGTCATGGAACTGGCATGATGGGAAGGAAAAAGGAAAAGGGCTTCCCCTTTCCTCCCCTGTCCAAGGAGCAAGGCTTGGAGAAACCAAGGGTGATACTGGGCATGTGTATGCCTGGGCATCTGTCAAATGTGCCAAGTTAAATCTGGAGAGTCTGTTTCTGCACCACAGTTGTAGGGAAATATTGTGCTTTGAAGTAGCAATTTGTGAAGGTGGGGCTCAAAATACCTTTATCAAATCGGAGGTGGGTGCCAGGGAAGCAGCAGGTTCAAATTCCCTACCTGTATTATCTTCTCATCCTGTGGTATAGAAGCCAGGTATGTCCTGAGCTGGTAAATTAAATGAAGAGCTTTTCCCTGAAGGAATGGGATGATTTATGAAGTGAAATCTTCCAGGGGCTGCTGCCTTGGGTCAGAACTGCTTCAACAGTGGCAGCAGGACTTTGTTCTGGCTGGTTTAGAGCAAGACATTGGTTTTATCTCTGCTGTGACAAACCTTCCTGCTGCGGGGACCAGTCCTGAATACATGAATGGGTTTCCCCTTCCTCCTTAGCCCGTGTGTTTGCTGTCACAGCCCATCCTGCTTGCTCTGAGCTAAGCTCAGGGAATGCAGCAGGGAGTTGAGCATCTTGCTGAACTGAGACCTATCAAGGGGAGCCAGGAGTCGAGGCCTGAACTGCAGAGAGGCTCCTGCTCCCTCCCCTCCCTTTGCTTCACTTGAGTTTTGGTTGAATTTCTCCCGCCTTGCAGAAAGGGAGAGCACAGGATATGGCTGCAGGAGGGGGAAGTGGCCGAAGCTGTAGATAAGGCTTCTGGTCACTTGCAAATTCTGCTCCTGCAGAGCAGACTGGGTGCTGGGCCCTTGCAGCTGAATTCCCTGCTCTCAGCTTCTTCCCTCACACCATAGACTTAACCCCAACACATGTGAATGTTTCTGTGCCTAGAGGTGAGCATGCAGGCTGTGCTCAAGCAGGTGAGGCCTTGTCACTGTTTCAGAGTGGTGATACCATTGTTCTGGAGGTACAGAGAGGTGACAGACTGGGCAGTGTTGGCTTACATGTGCTCATGTAAAAGATCAGCAGCAGACCCGAGATCTCCACTGGGACAGGGCACATGAGCATGGGTTAACCCCTGTGGGCTGAGCTCTGCAGGAGCAGGTAACTGCTCAGATCCAGAGAGGCCCTTGGCTTTAGGGTGTCAGGAACAAGTATTTCCTGAAAATGAGTCAGCCTGTGTAGCTCAGAGATGCCTTTTGCTACCCCGTGCATCAGGCACGTCTGCCTCGGGGAAATGAGAACATCTCTGCCCATTCCCCTCTGCACTGGAGTCCCGAGGAAGCCAAGGTGAGCTCTGACTCCCACTGCACCTGCAGCCTCAGGACAGCCCCAGCTCTGCGCCTGGCTTGAGCACTCCGGGGCTTCTCTGCTTGTGCTGGTTAGAGCACAGCAGGGGCTGAGAGCTGAGGCACAGACCTCAGTTTCTTTTTGCCCACCCTATTGTAGGGAGGGACCAGAGTGGGGAATGCAGTGAGCTTAGCGCTGCTGACAGCTCCTGGGGAGTGACAGATGGACCCCAAGAACCTTGCTGTGGACAGGAGACCCTTTGGGTGCCATTGTTGCAATTAGGGATCGAGTACAGAACATGAGGAACAGGGAGAGCCAGGGCATCAGGCAGGGCAGATGAGAGCTGTATTCCCAGTGCCTCTCTGGGAGCTCAGGATCCCGTTTATTTTTGCAGGTGCAGATGGTCCGCCTGGTTGGGATGATGTTGCTCATATTTGCTAAGAAGGATCATCTGAGCAATATCAGAGAGATTGTGACAGAGTCTGTGGGCACAGGAGTCATGGGGAAGATGGTGAGTCAGCGAGGCCAGCTTGTTGCTTCCCTGTATCCATGCAAGAAGTGGCACAGTCTAGTTTGGTTCACCTGTGCCATCTCAGTCCCCTCCCTGTGCCTCACCTACCACCTGCTCCAACCCCACTGGTCCCTCCTGTCCCCAGGGCAACAAGGGTGGTGTGGCCATCAGGTTCATGTTCTACAACACCACCTTCTGTGTCGTCAACTCCCACCTGGCTGCCCACGTGGAGGACTTTGAGCGCCGAAACCAGGACTACAAGGACATCTGTGCCCGGATGAGCTTCATGATCCCCAGTGACAGCCTGTCTGAGCTCAACATCATGAAGCACGAGTGAGTTGTACCCTTGTGGTGTCGAGTAACCCCGGCCAAGTCAGAATTGCAGCAACAGGAGGTTTCAGGCAGATAAGTTTTCTGGCTTGATGAAATAATTGGAAGTGCCAATGGCTGTGGTGTGCTGCAGTTCTGCAGACAGACTGGTCACCTCCTTGCTGCCGTGCTTTGTGCACCCTGTCCCCAGCATCCCTCTCCTTGCATTTGTGTATTGCTTTCTTTTCAGCAGGCCTAAGCAGAATACAAGTGGTTGGTACTTCTGTAATTAATACTTAAACCATTTAAAAACCAAAAATGTAGAGTGGATTAGTACAGAAAAAAACTTCAAATGTTAGATTATCCTTGATAATCCACTAATGGAAACGTTGAGGTTTGACTATAAACAGGAAGAGCTTTGGTACTAGCGAGGGGTTTAAATTTTAATCTTTAAATGAAACCTTTATGGAGTAAAGAGTGAGCTCCATGAGTGTTTCTTTAGCTGCTGATAACAAGAAGGCTGTAGGCCTGTTTGGAACCCTGGAGAGGAGCAGGGTGGGAGCGGGTGCTGGGGAGGTGTGGCTGATGGCCGAGATGGGAAACAGTGTCCAGAAGGTTGTAAACTCCAGGAACCTAATTCTGCTCCTGCTGATCCTGCATCGGGCAGTCTTGGCTCAGCAGGTGGTGCAGCAGTGTCCTGCTCTGGTTGAAGGAAAGGCAGTGAAAAACCAACATGTAAAAAAGAGGGTGTCACATGAGGGATAACCCTGCAGATACAGGTGCCTCACCTGTCCTGCTGGCTGACAGGCTGGCTCTGCTTTATGAGCTCCACCATTGCCCTCTTCTTAACATGAGAAGGGCCTCAATACCAGATGGATTTTGTGTGAACACTGGTTTTGCTTCATTAGAGAGTCAGTGCTGTTCTCCGGCTTTTTTCAGGCCAAGACAAACACGTTATCTCCTACTCAACCAAGTCTTCAATCTTAGGGGAGTTCCAGAGAAGATGGACTTAGTCTTGTGGGATCTGCTGTCACTAGAAATTTCTGCTGTTGGACTCTAATGTCTCCTTTTTGTCTTCCACATCTCAGCCTTAATGTGGTTTCAAAAAGGGAGCTGTTAACTGCCAATCTGCTCCCAAAATTCTTCCCTGTGAGGGTGGGGAGGCCCTGGCACGGGTTGCCCAGAGCAGCTGTGGCTGCCCCATCCCTGGAATTGTTCAAGGCCAGGATGGACGGGGCATGAAGCACCCTGGGATAGTGGAAAGTGTCCCTGCAAATGGCAGGGGGCTGGAACAAGATGAGCTTTAAGCTCGCTTCCAAACCAGACCATTCTGATTCTGTGTGTATCTTTGTTTGCAGTGTTGTTATCTGGCTGGGAGACCTGAACTACAGGCTGTGTCTGCCAGATGCCAGTGAAGTGAAGAATCTCATCAGCAAGAACGAGCTTCAGAAGCTGCTGACATATGACCAGGTCAGTGAACCCTCTCACGTTCACCCCATTCCTGGGAGGTCATCTTGGTCTGCTTGGGGGAGCTGGCAGACATGGAGCTGGGGAAGGGGCTGGAGCACAGATCTGATGAGGACCAGCTGGGGGGCTCAGCCTGGAGAAGAGAAGGCTCAGGGCAACATTCTCACTCTCTGCAGCTCCCTGAGAGGTGGGGGTTGTTTTCTCCCGGGTAACAACTGTCAGGACAAGAGGAAACGGCCTCAAGTTGTGCCAGGAAAGGTTCAGGTTGGATATTAGGGAAATTTTTTTAATGGAAAGTGCTGTTAAGGCATGGCACAGACTGCCCAGGGCAGTGATGTCCCCATTCCTGGAGGGATTTAACAGACACATAGATGTGGCACTTGGGGACGTAGGTTAGTTGTGGCCTTGACAGTGCTGGGGCAACAGTTGGGCTCGGTGGTTTTGGAGGGCTTTTCCAACCTACATAATTCCATGGCACACTGCAATAAGGGTCTGTACACAGACATAGACACTGGACCCTGGCAGAGCTCTGGGTGTGCTGGTTGCAACAACCCCCTCAACAAAACCAGATGGACCACCCTGGGGTAACTGGGTGACTCAGGCAGTCACTGTGTGTGTCTGTGTCTCAGTGCAGGAATTCTCTCTTAAGTACAAACTACAAGCTGAACACAGGCATTTGTGACAGCAACAAAAGCTGCTATGATCAGTGTTGTGGAAGAAGTATTGATTTGGAGGCCAAATCTGCTCAGCCAGTTTGACCTGAATTCTGTGCTGTCGCCTTCCCTGCTCGGCACTTCCCTGCAGCACACAGAAACTGGCGCAGGTGCCTTTCAGGTGAAGGGTTGCACCCAGGAAACATGAACAGCAGTGCTGCAATATTACCTGTGACACAGCTCAACAGGAAATTTGGTTGATTGTCCTCTGTAGCTCTTTTTTGCTGTACTGCAGAGCTTCGTGCAGGAAGCAGCTGTAGCTCAGGTCTTCGTGAGGAAAGTCCAGGAGATTTTTCAGAAGAGGAAAGGACCAAGGGTGGGTGGTGTCAGGTTGTCAGGCGAGTGCAATCCTGGAGGCTTTTGTTAAAATGATTGGTGGGGAAAGATTATTGATGGCAATCTTAAGCCTGAAAACTGATGTAGGTGTTTAGTAATTATTATTTCCCTTAACTCATGTTTGATGCTGCCTGCATGTCCTGGTGAGCAGTACCATGCCCCTTTGTGCTCAGTCTGTTTGGAAAACATTCCACTTATGGGTTGAATTTTTACCTCTGTTACAGGTGTGAGGTCTGAGAGGCAGTTTGGGGATGTCTGTGAACAGACACAGAATGGCCACAGGCTGTGGTTGCTCTGCCTGTAGATCTGCTCTCTGACACTGCTGTGGCAGGGGAGGGTTTCTTGGGTTTGGTTTGGTTTGGTTTTTTTCTTTTTAAAGCTTTCTTTTTCTGCTTTAGCTGAATATTCAGCGCACTCAGAAGAAAGCATTTGCAGATTTCATGGAGGGAGATATTAAATTCATCCCCACGTATAAATATGACTCTAAAACAGATCGCTGGGACTCCAGGTACATTGGCTGCCAATTGGGTGTATTTACCTGTGACATAAAACACATTTTCTCACAGAACTTGGTTTCCTGCTTCCTAGAGCTGTGAATGCCTGTCACTGTTATGTTTGGCCTTCCTTTCTTTCCCGCTTTCTGCAATAGGCAGCCCCTGTGCACCTTGACCAGGCACATCCCTTAAACCTCTGTTGCTGCTGATCCTGCTGGATGAAGGCAGGTGAAGTGTGAGCTCAGGTGACCCTTCACTGGAGGCATTTTCTGTTGCCAGGGATGGGCAAAGAGTATAAAAAAGGAATTGAAGAGCTAAGGAAACAAGCTCTCTGAGTCACCCTGTCCCCTGACTTGCACACCCACAGGGTGGCTGCACTGCGATAGCAGCTGTTCCGCTGCTTGGTGCCTCCCACAGACATGGCTGCATCTGCTGCAGGGGCTGCTCCAAAGGGAGAGACTCCCAAGAAGGACTGTCAAACCATGTGGTGATTGAATTTGACTCTGCCGTGTTTATGAATCGGCGCAGTAGTTAACCTGAAGAAGGATGACCCAGGACTTGGGCTTCATAACCTAGTAGTAATCACTGAGTAGACTTTCCATAGTGGAAACAATAAGCTATGGGTCGGATTGTGGGCAGAAAGGTCTGGCAGCAAAAGAAAGTCATGCAGCTTGGGTCACAGCACACATGGGTTCAGGCTGTGGAAATGAGCTTGGCTGAGGATTATTTTCTTTCCTGGTGCTGGAAAGGATGGGAATTTTATCTGTTGTATTGGGAAAGGGGAAGAGAGCAGAAGAAATAACAGAATTCAAGTTGGGGTAAGTGATAGGAGTTCATCCCATCACTGCTGTGATGATGTGGGTGGAGGGAACTGCCTTGTTGGGAAGAGGAACAGCTTGGATGGCTTGACAGGATTGTTGGATTCCCCTGATAACCTGTGTTTCTTTGTAGTGGGAAGTGTCGTGTGCCAGCGTGGTGTGATCGGATCCTTTGGAGAGGCGGGAATGTCAATCAGCTCCGGTACTGCAGCCACATGGACCTCAAGACCAGTGACCACAAGCCTGTCAGTGCCCTTTTCCGCATCGGGGTAGGTTTGGGTGTGCCTTGGGGCAGCATCCCAGCACTGCCGGGCATTCCAGGCATTGCTCTGGGGGCGGTGATGGAGTCAGGGCACCTCTGCTAAGGCAAGAGATGAACCCAGCCGGGGCGTGCCTGCTGTGGGGGTGCTGCATCTGGCAGCACTGGAATGGGTGAGTCCCACTGTTCCCTCCTCCACGTGGAGACACAGCAGCAGGCTGGGCCTGGCTGTAGCTGTGCTGCGTCAGATGTGTCATCTGGTTCATACCTGAATGTCTTCAGTGGAGAGTGGCAGCAAATCTGGGTTTTCTGGTGCAGCAACTGGGGATACTCCGTGTCCATTTTTGCTCCCTGGGTGGCTCAGGTCTCACAGAATGTGTCAGGTTGGAAGAGACCACAGTGGGTTGTCTGGTGCCACCTCCCTGCTCCAGCAGGGCCATTCCAGAGCACATGGCGCAGGATTGTGTCCAGGCAGTTCTGGACAGTGAAGAAGTTCTTCCTCATGTTCACATGGAACTTCCTGGGCATCAGTTTCTGCCCATTCCTCTTGTGCCGTTGCTGGGCCCCAGGGAGCAGAGCCTGGGTCCTGCTCTGAGCCCTCCCTGCAGGTAGGGACAGACATGGCTGAGGGCTGCTCTCAGCTGGGGCTCCCCTTGAGGGTGAACAGCCCCAGCTCCCTCAGCATTTCCCTGTAAGGGAGATGCTCCAGGCCCTTCAGCATCTCTGTAGTTTTTGCTGGCCCTGCTCCAGGAGCTCCATGTCTCTCCTGTCCTGGGGAGCCCAGGTCTGGATGCAGCACTCCATGTGCACCTCACCTGGGCTGAGTAGAATAGGCTGGGTCTGTTTAAAGAAAAGCCTTTCTCCTTTCCCTCTGGAGAGTCATGAGGAATGCTGCAGCATGCCGATGCTGTCCCACAGAGGCTGCCTCCAGTGGTCTGCCAGGTGTGTGACCAGTGGCCAGGCAGACCCTGGTAACATCTGCAGGGCTGAAATCTGTGTGAAGTTGCAGATGCAGCTTGGGACTGCGCCCACGTGTGCGAACTCTCTCAGCCTTTCAGCTGCACAAGCAAGTGCTCAGAGAAATAATTCACTTCTGCAGTTTGCTCATGATCAAGAGAGTTCCTGTGAAAGCCAGTCAGAAGCTTTGCTGAGTGTTTTTTTCTCCCACAGGTGAAGGTTGTGGATGAGCAGAAGTATCGGAAGCTGTTTGAAGACATTGTTCGTATAATGGACAGGATGGAGAATGACTTTCTTCCTTCACTGGAGCTGAGCAGGAGAGAGGTGAGGGTGAAACTGGAGTCACTGTCACTGCCCAAACACAGCAGCCTTCACTGTGCCAGAACTACTTTCAAAGACTCAGGTTCAATAAACTGGATTATAGGAAATAGAGCTCTATCCTTTATCTTATGATCAGGAATTGGGTTGTGCGTCATGTTGGCAGGACTTCTGTGAGGAATTCTGCATTGGGTGGGCTCCTCTCAGCCATGGGGGCCACTGCAGAGTCTGTGGGGGGCTGGCCATGTGCCGTATCCTGGCCACTGATATCACTTGATTTCTCTTTGCTCTGCAGTTCGAGTTTGAGAACGTGAAGTTCCGTCAGCTGCAGAAACAGAAGTTCCAGATTACCAATAACGGGCAGGTCCCCTGTCACTTCTCCTTCATCCCAAAGCTCAACGACACCCACTACTGCAAGCCATGGCTTCGGGCCGAGCCTTGTGAAGGTTACCTGGAGCCAGGTGAGTGTACAGCTGTAGACCCCCCATCCCATCTCCGTTCAGTCCTTCCTGTCTTTCCTGTGTCCCACCTTTCTTGCCATCAGTCTTGTCTGTGTGTCTTTTCTGTCGTGGCCTCTGTCCCTGCCACTGTATGTTTGTCCTTGTCATCCCCTTTGGAGAGTGTGCACGTGCTCTTGAGAGCTCCGGTGTGTTGCAGATGAGAGCACGGAAATCTCCCTGGACGTGTACGTCAGCAAGGACTCGGTCACCCTCCTGAACTCCGGCGAGGATAAAATCGAGGAGATCCTTGTCCTGCACTTGGACCGAGGGAAGGACTATTTCCTGACCATCAGTGGCACCTACCTGCCCAGCTGCTTTGGCACCTCGCTCGAGGCCTTGTGCAGGATGAAGCGACCGATCCGAGAAGTTCCAGTCACCAAACTCATAGACCTGGTGAGTTCTGAAGCAGCTCTTTTAACCCAGAGAGGCCCAATTCCCTTCTCACTGCTCCCAAAAGCAGGAGTAGTGCCTGCAGCTCAGGTTGGCTGTGCTGGCTCTGAGCTGAGTGACTTCCCAGAGCTTGAGATGCTCTTTTGTTCTTCACATCTACCACAGCCAATGGCTTTTGACAGCCTGTACTTTGTCCCTTTTTTCTGAGTAGGCTCATCAAATATTGTTTGATAGGACAAAAAAGTGATCCCAGCACCTCGTGTTGGTGTTACTGGTGCTGGCAGGCTCAGCTGAGTGGCACTACTGTGTCATAAGAGATGTGATTGAGGTCCTCTCCTCCATGGTACCAGGGCTTCTTCTGCCATGATGAGTGCCCCAGAAGCCTTTTCCTTCTGGATGCATTCCCACTGCTCAGGGGAAGGAGCAAGCAGGAGCAGGAGGACTGAGGGAAAAGTCTGTGGTGTGGGTGTGGGTTGCTGAAGGACACAGCTCAGCAGATGAGCAGTGTCACGGCCTCTGTGGCCGTTTCCTCCCACACCAACCACGGTGAGAGAGAACTCATCAGGGAGAGGTCTCTCTGTGGTGCAGCGAACCATTCCTCCCCCCAGCCTTTGCCAGCCCCCAGCATCAATATTCCTCTTCCCAAAGCTCGCCGTGTGCGTGAGAGAGGGTGCAGTTGTGCCCTAGTCACCTCTTGTCCTTTGGGTACTCTCACAGCTGTTTCTGGGGTTAAGTCCCATTTTGGGGATGTAATTCTGGTTTCCAGGCTGGTTTCATTCATCTCTCCTTACTGCCTTACCTGGCCATGTTCCAGTGAGGTGCAGCAGCTCCTGAGTGCCAGTTCGTGTCCCTATTTGTGTTCAGCCAGGAGAGTCGTTTCTTTCTGTCCACCTGAAAGCTCAGCCCCATTATTCAAGTCTCTCTGCCATGTGATACCTTTCCTCTCCTCTCCTATCGCACAGTCTCACCCTTACATGAGGAGTTTTTGTCCAGTAAGCTGCTGCTTTTCCACCTCTGTAGATTTGCCAGCTTCCGCTCCCATTGCTTCCACATTTTCTCTTCTCTTCAGCAATTGTCCGGTGCTCTCCCTGCCTCTTCCAGTTCCCATCTTTTATTGAAGGTATCTACTTTTCTCACAAGTCCAATACAGAGAAAAGTCAGTTTTATACCAGAATTTTGACTTTGTAACACACAATCAGGCTAGGCAGGATCCACGTGGCAAGGTACAGCATTTGCCTCCTCAGGTCAAGCAACTGATCCAGGCTCCTCAGATTTCTCAGGACTTGGTTGAAAGTCAGTCTTGTTCTAGAAGTGGGTCTGGAACATTTCACTGGCCTTGGTTGCTTTTCTACCTGCTTTTTCCAGCTCAGCACCAACTTCTTGCTTGATGCAGAGGAACTTGGGCCCAGGCTCTTGGCTCTGCTCTCACAGACCCACACTGTTAGATTTGTAAGAGTACTTTGAGGCTGCTTCTCCTTTCCTTTACCTATAGATTTCCTTCTCCTGTTATTCAGTGAAACATCTAAAAATACAGGGAGCAAAACCATCAGCAGAGAGCACCCGCCCCAGTGTCTGCAGCAGGGACACAGCTCTCCTTATGGACATGGGAGATATTTTAAGGTTTTTTGTTCTGATTTTACCTGTGAGCTGAGAAATCCTTGGAGCCAGGGCAAGCTGAGCACTTACTGCCTGGGTTAGTGGTGCAGCTGCTGCCTGCCCTGCAGCCTGGAGCATTTGGGTGCAGTTCCCTGAATTTTGGTGCTGCTCAGGCTGTGTGAGGCTGGCAGTGTCTGTGCCTTAAGAACCTCCTTGCATGGTGTTAGGGCTCATCCTTTGCTGCATCCAACATTTTCCTCAGCCTGGCTGGACTCTGTCTGTGGTTTTCAGTGGAGAGAGCTCTGGAGATCCAGTCACTAGGGGGCTGAGGCAGGTGGGTGCGGGGTAGCACAGCGTAGGTGGGACTTGTCTGGGAATGGCTTTCCTGGTTCTCCCGGGAGGGAGACACTGACACGGCTGCTGTCACTGGAGCACCTCTCCTTTGGGATTTCAGTATTAGTCTCATCCTGGTTTTTTTCTTGGGATCCTACTGTGCATTTTAAAAAGCCTCTCGAAGAGCCCCTCTCAGGAACAGGTGAGTCTTGTGGAGCAGATCATGCTGAAGGCTCAGCAGTAGGGAGAAATTGTTCCCTGTAGGGATGGGGAGGCCCTGGCACAGTTTCCCCAGAGCTACCCCATCCCTGGAAGTGTCCAAGGCCAGGTTGGAAGGGGCTTGGAGTGATGTGGGATAGTGGAACACATAGATAGTCCCTGCCTATGACAGGGGGGTGGAACAAGATGAGCTTTAAGGTCCCTCCCAACCCAAACCACTCTGATTCTGTGGAGAGGTGAGCAGCCAGCTCAGGTTGAGGGGTGAGGCTGGAGATGACTCACCCGTTACAAAACGTGCAGGTGGCTGTCTGCCCTCCCAAACCTGTGACTGTGTCCCTCCCTCTGTGCCTCAGGAGAGAAACCCGTGCCAGCTCCTGTCCGGAGCAAGCTGTTCCCGGGAAGAGGCCGGTCTGTTGTGGCTCTGTTAGAACTCAGGGAGCCTCCAAAGCGAGCAGGCACTGCAGAGGCCACGGGGGACCCTGAGATGCTACTCCCTCGTGGTGTCCCTGTGCCAGGGGAGCTGCAGCTGCTCCCAGCTCAGCCTGGAATGCGCTGGGGCTGTTCCCACCCTGAGAGGTTGATCTGCCAAGACTCAGCGTGGACAGCCTGCTTCCGTTCCCTCCTGCAGACCCCGTGAGCCGTGTCCAGCCAGCCCTGGCTGTACAGGGATGGCTGTTTGGGGGTGCTGAGGGTTTGGCTGTGCTGCTGGAGGGCTTGGCACACTCCTCTCTGTACTGTGCTAATGCTCTTAGGCAGCAGCAGCAGCAGCCGGGTTTGAGCGCAAACCCTCATTTCCCTGACCGTGCCCAAAGCTGCTTAGGGGCCCTGTGAGCTCCACAGCTGCCACACGCTCAGAAACACAGATTTAGCCCAGGGCACATTTTATCTCTGGCCTGGTCACAAGGGAAGATGGCTGAAATAACCCAGGGACAGTGATACTAACCAGGGAGCTTCTTCCTGGCGGACACGTCTCACCTGCCCATGGCCCGGCTGTTGGCCAGTGAACAGTGCTGTCCGAGCCCCTTGGAGGGGTTTCCAGAAATCCTGACAGGGTTGTGCATCATGTGAGCAGGATTGTTGCTAATTGGCAGGCAAATCTCTCGACACAGGTTTAATTTTGGCCATGTCAGCAAAATGTGTGAAGGACCTGGTGTTCAGTGGGTTCTTGTTATGCAAATTAGGCTTCTGCTTAATCAGATGCGTTAATCCGAGAGTGCTTTCTCCCTCTTAACCACACTTTTTCCTCTCCTCTCTTTCCTGCTGCTCTCAGGAAGAAGACAGCTTCTTAGAAAAGGTAACACAAGCAATTGCTGTATGGCAGTCTGCTTCTCAGCGGTGTGTTTGTAAAGAATGAGAGCTTTTCCCCTGTTTTCTGTGGCAGAGGGAAGGGGAGGGGAGCACAGGGGGGACACTGCCAGCAAAGCTTCTTAGCACAGCTGTAGGCTGGATGAGAGCACAGAGAAGCACACAGTCACCCCGGAGCCAAGCCCAACCGAGATGTTAAAGCTCACCAAATTTTCTTTGGGGGAAAAAAATTACTCTCCTGATCTTGACAGCAATGCTGGATATTCCCAAAAAAGATTGGCAGCCTTTGACATAGCTCTGACCGTAAGGTGGAGTTCGCCACAGCATCTTCTCAGACCTGTGGGAAGAGGGCTGGAGTATGAAACTCAGGTGTTTTGTTCCTTCCATCTTGCTGTGCCCCTGTGGAGGCCGAGGGCCTTGTGCAGGAGGTGGATGTTTCTGTGCCTCCTCAAGCAGTGGAGCCGGGGCTGGCTCTGATGGCCACAGTGCCCGAGCGGGATCACTGCTTCCCTTGGCACCCGTGCTCGGTGCTGGAGCCAGGAAAGGAAAACGTGTCCTTGGGAGAGCAAGTGGGAGATGTTGGGGGTGTTCCTGCTCTCCCTGCGCTGGCTCTAACATTTGTAACTTGTTTGAGCTGGTTCTGTGCCCTCCTGGTCTGAGGGAGTTGTTCCTCTCTGGGCTGTCAGCGCAGTGGCAGAGTAAAACAGGAGAGGGAAGGAGTGTTCCTTCTCCAAGAGGGGCTCGAGCCCGCGTGTTTAACCGCATGAAGCTCACAGACTCCCTCCTGGCAGAGGAGAAGGGAGGGATTTGGTGCCATCCTTCTGGGAGCATCTTTCCGTGGGAAGGACGCGGCCGTGCCTCCCTTCCTCGCACGCGGCAGGAGAGGGCGCTCGGGGCCCGGCCAACGCGCACCCGCCTCCTGCTCCTGCTCCTCCTCTTCCTTCTCCTCTGCCCCGAGGCACCTCCAGCCTTCTCCTCTTCCCTGAGTGCCTGGGATCTCCTGCATGGGGGTTTCCACAGCTCTCCCAGTCGTGCCAAGGGCTGCTCCAGCGCTTGGCTGCAGTGATGCCATGGCACAGGGGGTTTCTATAGAAGAGCCTCAGCCCTGGAAGAGTGTCCACTGCCCAGGGAGAGGGTCTGCAGCTCTCCCCCTTTCCCTCTTAGAGGTATTCTGTAATGCTCTTGCCTGACACGCCGCTTCCCCACCTTCCCAGTGCATTCAGCTGAGCGAGGCAGCCATGCAGCCACGACTCCTCATCTGCTGGTGGGGTCACAGCAGGTGCTGTGCAGTGGCGAGTGGGGCTACTGCCCGTGCCACCGGGGCTTGTGTCAACCCGGGGTGTCTGGGGGCACAGCGGGGCAGCCGCCCCCGGCTGCTGTCAGTGCTGTGTGTGCTTCAGGGACAGCCACGGCAGCTCTTGCCTCAGCTGGAGTGAGGTGCTTTCTGTGTGGCTTGTGGACTCCTCTGCTGGTGGCGGGGTTGTGTTCCTGCTTGTGCTGGTTCCTGGGTGCTTTGGGAGTGCTGGGCATGGCTTCCTCCTTGGGGGTCACAGGAATGTGAGTGACCGTGAAGTGAGAGTAAAATCAAGCCCAGAACATGGATCCAGTTAAAGCTTGGAGACGTCTGAGCCATGGAGCTCGTCAGCTGCTCCACATGAGTACGGAGGAGCTGTGACCGTGGTGGTGTGTACTCAGTGAGACTCTCCCTGGGAAAATCAGGGAGGAAACTTCAAAACCGGGACGGCTCCAGAGCCCTGAGAGCAGCCGTGGCTGGAGCACACCTGGGGGCAGGGGAGACGTGGGATGAGGGGGCCGGGGCTGGGCTCCCCAGCGGGGCAGCTCCCACAGCACGAGGACTCGCTGGGTCCCGGCCTCTGTTGGCTGCGGGGTGGGAGCTGGGAGGGGGCCGGGGCACCGTGGGCAGCCAGAGCCCCCTCCAGGGGGCCGAGGGGGCTGGGGCTGTTGGAGAGACCGGGCAGGTTGTTCCATGGGGCAGCAGGAGGGAGAGGAGCCAGGGCCTGTGGAGCAATGGCTGGTGCTGTGGAAGTGAGTCAGGGCTGGAGCACCCCAGGGTCCTGCTGCTTCCCCCCTTCTGGCTTTCCCTACCAGGGACTAAGCCCCTGAGACAGCAGGGACTGAGGTTTCCCTGAGCCCTTGTGTGCTCTTTCTCCCCAGGAGAAATCCATCCTGCAGATGGGCTCCCTGGACAGTGAGGAGGCAACTGAGGTGCCACTGCAGGTGCCAAAGGAGATCTGGCTCTTGGTGGACCACCTGTTCAAGCATGCCCTCCACCAGGTGAGAGGGAGGGAGAGGGAGAGGGAGAGGGAGAGGGCCTCTGCTCTCTTGGTGACCTGGTTCCTCACAAGCACCTGGAGATCACCCCCAGTTTGGTGTTTACAGGACAAGGCTTTCCCTGTGCTCAAGGCACCGGCTTCGTGTCGCAGGGTTCACCTCCCAGTCACTGTGTGCCTCAGCCTTTGTGGGGAAGGTGACTTGGTTCATCCCTGTGCTGTTTTTGACAGGAGGACCTCTTCCAGACTCCAGGCATGCAGGATGAGTTGGAGCAGATCATTGAGTGCCTGGACACCAGCATTCCTGAGACAATCCGTATCCTTCCGTGATGGATCTGAGCTCTGCTGGGAGAGTTCACTCGAGAGAGAGCTTGTCTGTCACCTTTACCTGGCAGGGTTCCTGGCAGGGATGGGCTCCCCTTGGTCCCCCCACAACCTCTCTGAAAGCTGAATCTGTGCTGGCCGAAGCAGACAGGGGGCTCTGGAAGCTTCTGCAGGCAGTGCAGGAGCTGGGATACTGAGGAGCATGGTCTGGGAAGAGGCTAATGGAGCAGGGGGCTCTGTGCAGCCAGAGGGTGGGAAATGCAGTGCAGGGTGGATGGAGCAGTGTTTTTCATGGATGAGGGACAGCGGAGGAGAAGGGGGAGGAGGAGAGGTTAGACAGGCAGGGAACTTGCATGACCTCCAAGGAGATGAGCATCTGGGGAGGGAGGGGATCTCTCTGCTCAGCATGACCCTTGATTCCCAGTGTTCCAGCGGGCAGTAATCACTCTGTGGCTGAAGCTCTTCTCATCTTCCTGGAGGCTCTGCCAGAGCCTGTAATCTGCTACGAGCTGTACCAGCGGTGCCTGGATGTGTCCCACAGCAGCCGGCTGTGCCGACAGGTGTGGGGCTGTGCTGACGTGTGGGGCTGCTGCCATGGGCTGTGCCGTGGCCCTGGGCCCGCCTGGCTCCTGCTCCCTACTCAGGGGCTGGCAGTGGCTCTGGGAGAGTAGGCAGCTCTTCCAATGAGACCCCAAGTGAGCCCTGTCTCACCCCGAGCACGTGGGGAACAGGAGCCTGAGGGAGGGGCTGAGCCTTCCTTGGTCCTGAGGGCTGGAGCACCTGCTCAGAGCTACGATTCCTGTCCTTCCATGGAGGACTGTGCATGGCTCTTAACAGCTGGTGGGGCATGTCCCTGAGCAGAGGGGGAAGTTTTGGGGCAGTGAGAGCTGGGATCTGACTGGAAACAAGCAGGAAGCAGCCGCAGGGCAGCAGGGGCTTTTTCCCACAAGAGCCACAGCCCACAAGTGCCATCAGCACTGGGCTGCAGCTGTGGGTAAGTTGCTCTGGAGCCCGCAGTGCTGCATGTGCCCAGGCTGCAGTGCTGGGAGCTGGGAGAGCTTCCTGACACCCTTTCCTTGCAGGTGATCCTTCAGCTGCCGAGCTGCCACCGCAACGTGTTCCGGTACCTAATGTCCTTCCTCCGGGAGCTGCTCCGGTACTCGGACGACAACAACGTCAGTGCCACCATGATCGGTGAGTGTTGTTCCTCTGCAGCCCTCGCTCCATCTCAGCCTCTTCCTGCACCTCCCAAGGTCTTCGTTCCCCACCAGTGATGGATTTTACCTGCCTCCACAGCTGCCCTGTTCTCCAGCCTCCTCCTGCGCCCTCCGCCCAACCTGATGGCCAGGCAGACCCAGCAGGACCGCCAGCGTGCCATCAACTTCCTCTACAGCTTCCTGCTCACCGGGGACGAAGAATGACTCCTGCCGTGTGCCAAAGCCGGGGCCTGCGCTCCAGCCGGGCCTCTCACAGCTCCGAGGGGTAAAGGCTCGAAGCTCTCCAAGTGCCGTGTTTACAGTCGGAAGGGACGCGTTCCCCCTCCCTGCCACGCCATACCCCACGCTGCAGAGGACCTGCACGCTCATTGCACTGCCATCCACCACTGGAGCCTCCGGCCTCTCTGCGGGAGCCAGGTGGATCTGTCGATAGCCAAGCACTGTGCCAGCACCCATCGTCCCGTGGCAGTATCACCAGTTCCCCGAGTCACGCTTCTCTCCGTGTCACCCCCATCTCCCAAGAGCTGCTGTGGAGAAGGGTGGGGATGGCTGGTGCTCTTGGAGGCCATGGCACACGGCATCTCTCCGGTGCCAGGTACGTGTGCTGGTGTGTACGCCACCCCAGACGGCTGTGGGACACGTGCCACCCTCTGCCACACAGCCCTGCCAGCCCTGGTGCCATCACTGTGCTATGGACCGTGCTGACCCAGGACGTTTGGACGTTCGGCCTCTCCCCTTCGGCAGGGCCTTTCCCCTCTGCCCTCCCTCCCAGGACACAGGGGCCCTGGCACACGGGTCTGTCCCTGCACGCCCCGTTCTGCCCTCACTCTCCTCTCCATTCCCTGCCCCAGCTTCACCTGGGGACACAGGATGGTGGGTGGCTTGCAGTGGCCAAGGTCAGGCAGAGCCACGAGTTGCCCTCTGCTCCTCCTGGGCTGTCCTGTGCATCTTGAGCAGGATGGGACTGCTGTCCCTCCAGCCCAGCTTGCAGTGTGGGGGTGGGACAGGCTGGGTGACCAGGTGCCACTGGAGGGAGTCCATTCTCTCCTCCCCAGGGTGCTAGCAGAGGGTGCAGGTTTGGGGGGGTGAAAGGAGCCAGAAATGCTCCTCGGGGGCCAGAGGAGCAGCTGGGGGGCTGTGCTGGGGGGCTGCAGTGCAAGGGTCACATAGAGCTGGCTGAGGGGACAGCCCTGGGGCTGGCCCTGAGGGTACAAGAGTGGACTGTCCCACTGAAACACTAAGGGCCTGTGGGGCCACGTGGCCTCAGGTGCCCGAGGCCAAAGCCACGGGGAGGGGCTGCAGTTGCAGAGCCCCCGCCGGCGCCTGGGCTCAGCCCAGGGTGTCGTGTGGCCCTGCGGTCCCCGTGCACAGGCTGAGCTGCCGTGGGCTCCACTCCCTTCTGCCTTTTCCTTAAAATTTTTAAATTACATAATTTATTGGGAAACTTCGTTCCAAATAAACCTCCATTGTGCAAGGCCTGGGGGCTGCGCTGGGCACCCCTGCCCCTCCTCACACAGCTCTGCACCACCACAGAGCCCTGGCCAGAGCTCCAGGGAACAGCTGGGGATAGTGGCAGAGGGTCCCATGCTGCTGGCTCCTGCTGGTTGAGCTCCTGCTGTGCTGGCACCGTGCAGCCCAGCGCCGGTGGCCCGTCTGGCAGGGGGTGGTGGCATGTACCACACCGGGATGCAGATGGCCCTGGGTCCGGCCAGGGCCGTGGGTGCAGCAGGGTGCTGGGGCCCTGTGTGGCACACGGCTTTGGCAGCCCTGAGCAGTGATGCCTGTGGTCCCCGCGGCCCTGCTGGGCCAGCAAGGGGAGCGGTGGTGGAGAAAGCCCGCGCGTCCTGCCGCAGGAAATGGCGGCCGGTGTCATCTCCATCTGCTTCCTGCCGGCTCCTTGGGAGCAGGGCTGTGCCTGGGCAGCTGCTCCCGTGCTGTCACGGAGGGGACCAGCGCAAGGTGCCGGCATTGTTCCCGCAGCCACCACATTCCTGCCACTGCCGGCGGAAATGCCGGAGCGAGAGCAAGCGAATGAAGGCCTGATGCTCCCTGGGGATGGGACAAAGCCTGGGCCTGTCCATCCTCCTCCTCGGGAGGGCACAGGGATCCTTGAGGGGGAACCTGGAGGCTGTTGGGGTCAGCTCCAGGGGTCTCACACATGCCTCAGCCCACCATGAACATGGGCACTGAGGGATGCTGGTGGCGCCCAGGTGGTGGAGCTGGAGGAGCCGGTGGTGTCCGACAGCCACACCAAACATCCACTGCCAGCCCGAGGTGGGCAGTGAGCTCTCCCTGTTCCCCCGGGGCATCCAGAGGTCCCCAAGGACCGCAGGGCTCCTTTGGCTGCTCCGCCCCTCTCCCAGTGCCCCTGGCATCCCTGCTCAGTGAGCTCGGACCTGGCAGACCCCCTCCTTGCCCTGCCGGGACAGACCCTGCACAGCCGGGGACAGGACTGGCCTGTGCCCCTGCTCATGTCCCCAGCACTGCCCCTGTGGCCACTGCCCACTGCGCCCCAGCTCCCTGGTGCAGTACAGGCGCTCTGGCACTGCCGTGGGGCACAGGGAGCACGGCCGAGCTCAGCAGCTCCCACCTGCCTGCGGGCAGCAGGCCAGGCCAGGAAGAGCCAGAGATTCCTTAGGTCTCCCGGCCCAGAAGGCTTTTCCTCCTTCCACGCTGGCCACAGCCCAACCGGGAGGTCCTCCTTGGCCTCCTCCTTCCAGGCTGGTGCTGGAGGGCTGGGGTCAGGGCTCAGCTGTGCAGCCCCTGGCCCCAGCCCAAGCACTTGGGGCTGGGCGATGCCTGGGGGACGTGGGACATCGCTGCCTTGCTGGCACGGCCACGGCAGTCGCTCCAGGGGTCTGCTGGGCTCCCCGCTGCCTGTCCTGCCCATGCCCAGGCAGGGATCTCACCAGATCTCTTGGGCAAGGTGCCTGCTGCTGCAGCTGGGGAGGCAAACCACGGGCATTGAGGGGTGGTTTGAAGTGCAGGGGGAGAACCCTCCCAGGTCAAACCAGTAGCAGCAGCACCGCAGACTGGCAATGGAGGAACAATAACCTCCCCCCCTCCAGCTCTGGGAGGCTGCTGGGGCTGGAAAACTGGGCATGAGGACCAGGACAGGACTGAGCAGTGAGCGGGCAACCCTTGGGCACCCACCCAGACCATCATGAGGGCACCGGCAGTGGCTCCCGGCGGCTTGTGGGGGCCAGCAGGGGTAAAGGTGTGTGGCAGTGGCTCCTGGGGTGGCCGCAAAGCAGGGTGAGGGTGGCAGGGTCTCTCAGGGCAGCTGGCAGTGGCCCCGCGGGTGGCAGTGGTGGCCCGCGGGCCGTGCAGGGTCCCGGGGGTGGCTCTCCGGCCGTGCAGGGTGCCGGGGGTGGCTCTC
>VZRR01001998.1:0-68349 GCA_013398015.1 Oreocharis arfaki | reverse complement strand
TGGCCTCCTCTGGACTCACCCCAGCAGCTCCATAAAATGGGGTGCTTAGTCTGGATTTCCTCTCAGTCAATGAAATCATGAAATCACTGAGTCCTTACTTGTGAGGCTGCTGGAGGTGTTTTCTCTCTAGGCAGTGACTAAGTGAGATCTCAGCTAGACCCCAAAATTACAAAAAGTTGCAGATAGCAGAGATAAAACCTACCTTAAAATTTATTTATTTCCAATAAAAGGCTGCTAAAAATTAGCCAGAAAGGCAAAATGCAATTTAAATCACTGGGTAAAATACCAAGACATAGAACCCATCATAAATATTTTGGGGTTTTTTTTGAATTTTGAAGCCATTTAGTTTTGTGCAACATACCTGACTGCCTTTGGGAAGGTATATCAGGAAAAGGAGAGTCCATATAAAAAGAGAAGCTCAGAAGTGCTGGGAATAATTGTTTGTGGCAGTTTGCCTGTTTTTCACGCTGAGTTAACAAGAAATTCTTGTTCCAGAGCACAAGTTCCTTGGGAGTTTCTTTATCGGTTCAAAAGGTTTGCTGAGATCAAGTTCTTTGAGTCCCATCACAGGTTATTGTTTTTTCTTAGAACGCCAAATTGTGTCATGTAACAAAGTTTTTGAAATAATCTCTGCTTCCACCTAGGAAGGAACTGCTGTTCTCATAATAACTAAAGAAAAGAGTGAAGAAATAACCCATCAATTACATCAATTCTCAGACATACATAGAAGGAATATCAGATTTATCTGTATAGAAACTCCCTGCAGCAGAGGCCAAGCTTTGGGCTGGTAATACCTTCAGAAAGTGTTTATCTTTTTAAACATTCCTCATATATTTATTTAGAATCTTTTTCAGTAGATAGGATCCATAACAAATTCTGAAGGTTTGGATTAAGTGTGGAGGCAAATAAGAGAAGGCCCAAATCCCCGATGTGATTCAGGAGGTTTGACTTTGTTAAAATGCCCCTGTACAATCTTGTAGAGGCAGATGCACTTTATCAATACAGGACTTTATCTGTGAGGTGTTATCACCTGCTTAACTTAATGCACCACAAGTAGTGGGGTTCATGAATTCAATCTTTGGAGATAGTGAGTTTACCTTCTGAAAATCCTGCTTTTTCGTAAAATGGAGAGTAGTCTTCAAGAATATCAATTCCCTGTTGAGGTTTGAAGCTTGGGGTTTTTTTGGTGGGGTTTTAAAAAAAAATTTTCCCCATGAGGAGAAATAGCCACTAAACCTCCTTTAAGATCCTCGCTGAAACTTACCATATTTTGAAACTTGTTACCATAATCAAGAGCAGCAGTTAAACACAGCCTTGAAAGACAAGAGCTGTTTAACCCACCTGAAATGCTTTGTTCTTCTGAGGAATTACATTTTACTTTAGAGGCTTCTTTTATTTTCTTCTGAGAAACAGCCAGATAGTACACATAAAACTCAAACTTAATTTTTTTTCAACAGAAATTCTCATTAGAGAAATTGATTTAGACCAGTCCTAAAAAACATTCTCCTAAAAATGAGCATTTGAACATGTTTNCTTTGGGCTGGTAATACCTTCAGAAAGTGTTTATCTTTTTAAACATTCTTCATATATTTATTTAGAATCTTTTTCAGTAGATAGGATCCATAACAAATTCTGAAGGTTTGGATTAAGTGTGGAGGCAAATAAGAGAAGGCCCAAATCCCCGATGTGATTCAGGAGGTTTGACTTTGTTAAAACGCCCCTGTACAATCTTGTAGAGGCAGATGCACTTTATCAATACAGGACTTTATCTGTGAGGTGTTATCACCTGCTTAACTTAATGCACCACAAGTAGTGGGGTTCATGAATTCAATCTTTGGAGATAGTGAGTTTACCTTCTGAAAATCCTGCTTTTTCGTAAAATGGAGAGTAGTCTTCAAGAATATCAATTCCCTGTTGAGGTTTGAAGCTTGGGTTTTTTTTGGTGGGGTTTTAAAAAAAACTTTCCCCATGAGGAGAAATAGCCACCAAACCTCCTTTAAGATCCTCGCTGAAACTTACCATATTTTGAAACTTGTTACCATAATCAAGAGCAGCAGTTAAACACAGCCTTGAAAGACAAGAGCTGCTTAACCCACCTGAAATGCTTTGTTCTTCTGAGGAATTACATTTTACTTCAGAGGCTTCTTTTATTTTCTTCTGAGAAACAGCCAGATAGTACACATAAAACTCAAACTTAATTTTTTTCCAACAGAAATTCTCATTAGAGAAATTGATTTAGACCAGTCCTAAAAAACATTCTCCTAAAAATGAACATTTGAACATGTTTCTTGATGTGGACCTGGCTTCTTATTTAAGAGTACAAACTTATATTGGTTTTTAAAAAAAGAGCCCTTCAACACATCAAGATTTCAAACCATTTTGTGAGAGTTTTGGGTGGACACTGGGTACATTTAGTCAGAGCAAAGTGAAGAGCCGTAACATGGTGGTGACAACACTGGCTTAAGCCTGTTTTCTTTTGTTCTAAATACTACTGGGCTTTTTTGCCCTAAACCATAGCAAAGTCAAAGTAATGAATGGGCAGACATGAGCGTTTTATGGCCTTTTGTTTTTGCAGAGAGAGAGAAAAAATTATCTGTCTGCATTGTGTTTAATAGTTGCTGTGCACCCAAGCAGTAATTACGAAAAGATGCAGCCAAATATCAATAGGACCTGAAATGCTTCAGTGCTTCCTGCTGCAGCTCCTGCTTTATAAACCACATCCATGAGGACTGGAGTGCTGAACCCAAGTGGTGTTTGTGTGAGTGTTCCCCAGGCAAAGCTCATTCCTGGCTGCAAGTGATGCCAGCACCGGGGATCCCACCCAGCCAGGGTGAAACTCCTCAGCACGGAGGTGTTTGGCACCTCAGAACTACCCTGGGAGGGCAGGGGACGGCTCTGAGAAGAGTGGGCACACAGAACAGGCAACTGAAACACCTTCGCAGCCCCAAAGTGACTGCACAGCACTCCACTAGCTCATGCGTGGGCAGTGGGATGTGCAAACAGCAATTTGAGCTGCAACAAAGTTAATGCCTGACACAGGAATTAACGATTTTCATTCTTTACCCCATCGGTAGACAGCTAAGTGTCCCCCAGGGGGGATTGCGGATCCTGTAAGGTTAACGCACATCTGTCGAGTCTGTGCTGGCCAAGAGGCCTCTAGAAGCTCCCTGAGGACCACCCAGGGCCTGTAGACCCTGGGCTGAAAATCACAGGCAGTTACCCAAACCTGAATAAACTCAGGATGGAAATCAAAATGAAGTTTCCAAATTCAAGAAGTCGGCAGCTGTGTGTCAGAGCCTTCCAAGAGAAGAAATGGCACAGATCCTACTTGGCTTCCAAGCATCACTGATTTATGAATGAGATGGTAAAAGCCCCAAGAATTTAATTTTAGAGCTACTTTATAACTATGTTTTCTTATATCTGTCCTTGAACTCCTCCTAGGAAAAAAAAAAATTGTCAGCATGGCAAGCCTTTTAAAATTGAGTTGGAATTTTTGAACACTTAACAGTCCTGGGAATTATTTTTCAAACTGCTGATCATTATAATGCAGAAAATATTAGATAAAACTAGAGAGTATGTGCATGGTCACACATTTGGAGCTGTGTCATAGTTAAGATTTGTGGATATATGGCAGCAAGTTGGCACTCCTGTATTTTCATACTGAACATGCAATAATTCCGATTATTTTAGGAGGTATCGATCACTGCACAGATTCTGGATGGATCTGCTGTTCATGAGTTGCCCAGTTTTTTCCATAGATGTCTTCAGTATATCCAATACCACAGTTCCCATTTCTAGGGTGCATTTGCCAGTTTTATACCCTAAGATACAGGGATACAGGCCACAATAGGTCTGGCTTAAATTACAAACCGCTGACGTGAACAAAATCCAGATATCTTGGAAGATCATGTGGAAGATTAAAAGAAACAGAACTAATGTTCCTTGAGAAATCCACACCTATTCTGTGAGACAGAGTGGCTGAACATGGGCTGACCTTAGTACCACTTATATTTCGAGGTAAAACCAGGTTATCTGAAATAATTCTGTGGGTGACTTACCTAACACATTTAATTGCATGTGTGAAGTGACTTGAGAATGGCATGGTCATTGTCACCCTCCTTGGATGTGTCACAGCTGTAACTTCCTTTAGATCCATTAAGAAAAATTGTGAATTTGTCCATAAAATCAAAGAATCAAGGGAATATAGAATATCCTGAGTTGGAAGGGACCCATGAGGATCGTTGAGCCCAAATCCTGTAACACTGCAATTTCTTTTCAACATATTAATTGTTGAAACGATTGTTGAAAGTCAATTTGGTTGAGCAAGCCCATTTTTAACATATATAATGTATTATTTTCAGGCCATCCTTCTGCTGGCTTGAGCCCTGCTGCATTTTTAAGTTCAAACAGCCTGGAATGAGGTTTTTTGCCTGAATCTTTTTTCTGTTGAAGGCAATGGCAGAAGTCCACTCACTTCAAGGGGAATAAGATCTGGCACTGATGTTTGGCTACAGTGCCTTTGCCTGAAAACCACTTTTTTGGGATGTTATCCCTGCTTTGCAGACAGTTTGGATCTCCTCTCAAGGATATGACCCTTCTTAGGTACAATGTGCAAACTTTATGCTTAAATAACGTGCCTAAATTGTTGATGATGACAGCTAAGCCCAGCTCCTGCTTCACAGAACTGACTTATTTTTACTTTTTTACCAACTAAACTGGAGTTGAGGGACACAGAGAAGCCACACAAGGCCTGAGCTCCTGGAAAACCTATGTTCCCTCTGAGGCAGACCGGTGCAATGCAGTGCAGTGCCTCACTTTTACTATGGAGCCAGAAAGGACGACTCAGGTTTTCTTTAAATATCATATATTCCTGTTTAGCCTCTAGGACATATTTCTGCTTCACCAGAGGCAGGTAATTCACACAAGTGCTTTTCCTTTCCTTCTTCCGCCTGTGCTAAGCTGTAGGAAAAAAAAGAAGTCTTTCTTCAAAGATCTTCCCTTTATCCTCTTGGCATGAACACGAGCAGGAAGCGGGAAATTGCTTCCTTGCAAAATATCTGATAAACTGGCACTTAGACCCTGACAGTGGAAAGACACAGCTTTTTATTTCCTTGGACTGAGGTGGAAATTAAAGTTATGTTAGCTGTCTCCTGGGGTATTGATCACAACGCTGCTGCCTTTGGAAGGCTGCTGATGTGCACTTTTTTTGCACAGATGACCTCAGTGAGAAGTGTCCTCAAGCAGAGCCCCCGTGCAGCCAGCAAGGATTGCTGGATTCCCATGGAAGGAGCTGTGGCTTGTAGCCTGCTGGCTCGGATGTTTGGGAAGGGGTAAGGAAAGTTGATTTTCCTTCTGCTTTTCCTCTCTGTTTCTTTAATCTTATAACTGTCTTAGTCAGAATTTCTGGAGAAAATAATGAATTCAGTGACTGAAATGGTTTCCTGCTCTTTAGGTCTACGATAATGCTCAGCTCTGTAGCTGCAGCCCACAGAGATTTGTCCCCAGCCATGCAAGAGACAGGTTGAAATGCAGACAAAATGCTTACCTGATGGCAGGATGTCACAGGAATATATGAAAAGAGTAGGACTAGTGGAAGGGGTCTCCACAGGAGGGCTTGTCCCTCTTTCCCCAGACTAGGACAATTATTTCTGTACCATTTCAGACAGATTTGATCTCCTTCATTCTACAAAAGTGTTCGGCAGTGGTGTTTTCACTGTCTCCCTCACTGCTGGTGTCCTACAGACACTCTTGGGCTCAGCCTACACTTTCTTCAGCTTCACAGTTCACTCAACAACTTGATTGCTCTCACTCCTCCTTCCTGGGTTCCCTCCAGCTGGACCATATTTTCTTTCAGCTGTGGTGTCCATAACTGGACACAGTGCTCAGTGGAGCTGGAAGTCCAGTTTATGCCTCCCTGAGGGTTTTTGTCTTTGCAAGAGCCTTTCTCATCTCTAAGTCCTTCACTGATCCCAGGGTTCCAGCCAAGAGGCCAAGAGTTTGCTCAGTGAAGAGCAGGATGCAAATGTGTAGCAAAGCTTGCTCTGGATGAAGGGAAATGTGTTTATTAATTTTTTTAAATTTTGAGTGAGTAGGACAACTGTATAGAGGGGTCACTTAAGCTGGCATCAACCAGATCAGATCCTCCATCCACTCAGGTGAAGCAAAGCAAACCTGGCTCCATCTCTGCCCACTCCCATCTGGGAAGCACAGGGAAGTGTTCCCTGCCTTGGGGTAAGGAGCTCCAACGTGCTGAGGTGTGAAATGTGGGGCTGCTCTCAGAGATGGGCTCACAGATATCATTCTGTGCTGAAAACTTTAGGAGCTGTCAGAGGATTTGGTTTGGAACAGTTCCTTGCAGCTGGTCAACAGGTAGAGGTTTGTGAATGTTTCTCCATCTGGCTTCAGCTCTTTTTTTTCATTTTTTTTTGTTTTATTTGTAATTCAAAGCAGTGAAGTTTTGTTGAAATTATAAGCTCTGACCAGATTTCAGTCTTACTTGCTGAAAGCTTTACTATATCTAGTCATAATTTTAAAGGCTAATGTGTAAATAGGAAAAAAGCATAGATTAAAAGGAAAAAAAATGAAACAAAAAAAAAGAGGGAGATTTTAGAGAGGAAATAACAGCATTTTGTGGGGTTTTCCTTGCATTCCACTGCAATATTTGAAATACAGTGTCCCTAAGACAGACACTTACCTTGCATGTCCGGTGTGTATGGCAGGCTGCAGGCTCTAAGCTGAATCCTGTCTGATAGTTCCAATTCCTTTGCAGGATCTGTGTGCCCAGGATTGATGGAATCAAAGGTAGGTAAACACTTGTTCACAGATAAAACTTCCCAACTTTCCATGACTGAGATTTTCTGATCTGAGAGTTTTAATTTAATCGATTACATACAGATATTAAAGGAGATGATTTCAAGAGCAATGACTCCATAGGGGCTGTTTTTCTAAAAATGCTCTATAAACCCCTCACAAATTGCTGATTCATGGGCAGTTAATATCAGATGTACAAGTATGAATAAATCCTCTACAGTTCTATCCCTTTTTTGAAAACCAGGGCTGATTTTACTCCCAGCTTAAATGTAAACCTGGGTTTGACAACAATAATATCCATATCAGGTATACACATGTCCAGATCATCTGCCCATGTCATGAAAAAGGACAATGTGTTGTCAAGGGAAGAATTTAAAGGCCCTAGATCAGCTTATGAATTTGGATAAGACTTTGGGAAGCATGCCAAAGCTGTAATGCAAGCCTGGCCTTGTTAAAGCCCACTGAATTGTATTATTAACCTTGGAGTAAAAGAAGAGAGGACCATTTTCAAATTTTATTTTGATAATTAACATGCACAAGCAATAGAAAGCAAACAGCAACCTTCCCCTGGACACCTACTCCTCATTTGCACATTCTAATTACTTACATTTGCATACACGTATGAAAACACGGTGCCTTCCCCATTAGTGCTGATCACATTCCTCATTAAGTTAAGTAAATACCCCCAAAATACCAACACAGTTGTAGCTGAATTTGACATTGTTTTACACACACTAACAGCCAATACATTCTCCAGGTGTTTGGTTATCTTGGATAGTAGTTTTAAAGAAAAAAACCAACAACTACTTGGTTTGATACTGGAAAGGAATGAACCTGTGGCAGGGTCACCTCCTGACACTGATCTGGTTTTGGTCTGTACTTGTCAGGTGCTGGGGAGCTGAGCAGCTGCTGGCACAGGCTGCTCATCTGCATGCAGCTAAAACAGTATTTCCTCCCTGTGAACCCTGAATTCAGCTCTGGTCAGCCCGTGCACCACTCCTTCATCACCCCGGGCTCAGCAGACCCCTCTGCTCTAAACACTGAGAGAGTTTGGAGGGGAGGGGGGGGATTAACACATTATATTCTTGCCTGGAAATTAGGATGGATGTTGCATAATTGTAGGTGCTGTTTTGTGCGTGGGATTTTGGTGGAGCTGCTTGGGGAGCGTGGAGATTGGTTTTTAAAAAGTGCTGTGAAATCGTTCAGGCCACCACTGGAGCCTCTGGATGATATAAAAGTTCAGCTCAGGAGATTAGGGGTGAATTGGTCATCACACCAGGATGAACACTCAGCTGAAACCCAGAGTTTGCATTACAGGAGTAACACCTAAATCACAGTTGTACTTTAGCTTGGGTTGGAAGGGACTGTAAACACCACCCAGTTCCAACCCCCAAAATGTGCTGCGTACTCTGAAATAGCTCCATGCTGGGCTTTTTAGGATTCTCGAAGACATGAGCTCTACAGCAGTCCCACTGTTCTCCTGCCCTGCCTTCAGCTGAGCTGGGCTTACACCTGCTCTGCATCAGCAGAGCAAAGCAAAGCAGGCACAGAATACTGATTCCTGCTCTGGGAACACATTCCTGCTTCCAGGTGTACTGCTGCAAGTAGAGGAGTGCTGGCATAAAGATGTCAATGTGCTGAAACCCTCCAGTATTTCATTCAAGGGTAGGGACAAGCTCACTTTTCCTCAGGGGAAAGCGCTCAGTGGGGAAGCTGAGAGGGGCCCTCCAAACACAGTGGTGTTTAAAGGATGCTTTAATAATCTGCAAGAGACAGTGAGCAGGGAAAGAGGGGAATTTGCAGGTAAATCCCGTGGTTTCCAAGGTAGGAGAAATCCTGACGAAAGGAGCCTTCCAAGCTGCATAAACAGCAGAGGAAATTCAACATTGAGATGCAAAAATAATGTATAGTATCTCGAAATGCTCAAAAGTTTATTTTATACAGCTGGCTATGGAAATTCTACATTGTTTCAGCTCCAGTAGATCTGTGAATCATTATAAATAACTTAATGAAAGTGTTTATTGTGGAGGCAAGGTCAGTGGAAGAGAATTGTTAGTGTGCAATGAAAACAACAGTAGAGAATACAAAGAAAAGGATACAAACCTGTGCAAATCAAAATGCCTTTTCACCTTGAATGCCATGTCCAATTCCAGGCACCTAAACTCAAAAGTGGACACAGGAGAAATGGAATTGATTCTGTGATTTGTAGCAACAACTATTGAAAAATGAGATCATTCATCTTACAGATGAATCATTCATAGAGAGGAAAAAATGATCCACGCCATTATAAATATGTATAAACAAAGCAGCTATACAGGTGATGTAACTGCAGAGCTCTGTTTAGCACTGTCTTAACTGTTTAGAACAAATAATATTTCCTGAAATAGAAAGGCAACAATTTTTTAACAGGAAAGAGAAGTAATTTTTGCAGTAAAATCATGATTAGCCGTTGGACTGTATTGCTACATAATATCATGGTTATCATAAAAGCTTAAAGATGCTGTTTAATAGAAGATAAAGACCTGGGATTCCTGCAGGTTTGTAGCCTGAATCACTCCTTTTTCCTGGCCTCATTGTCACCTCTCCCACCTGCTGGATTAAGGAAGTGCCCTGTGTCCTGGGCAGGACACACACACTGATGAGTTAGTGGCAATTTCTCTGAGGGATGAGATTAACATGTTAAAACCTTCCATCTTTCTTCTTTCTTTCTAAAGGCTGGTGGAGCTTGACAGCTCAGAGACTTCTCTGGTGGAAACTGAGAAAAATGCTCAAAAGAGAAAGAGATAGAAAGGTTATCAGATCAAAAGAAATGAGGATAAAAGAGTCCTTCTTGTCCCTAGAGAAATGTAATTTGCTCTAGGCTGCAGTTCAATTTTCATCCTGGAGCAGCTTCTAAGGACGCTGATCCCAGAATGCCACCAGGTCTGGGGAATTGCAGAAGATTTTGTGAGTGTTTGCAGGCTTGGTTGAGCATTAAATTTGGACAATTCTCCATCCTCCTCTGGACAGGGAGCCAGGAATCTGCCACTGGTGAGGGTGGCTCTTCTCTTCTTCCCCCCTGCCCAGCTCCAAAGCCAGCTGGAGGGGCAGGGTGGAGCTGGAGAGAGCCAGGGCTGGAGGCAGAGGAGCAGTAGGTTTGCTGGGAGAGAGCCAGGGCTGAAGCCCGAATTTGACACAGCAGAACTGGAAAAAGTTGCAGAGCAGCTTGATCAGGAAATTTTGCCAATCTATTTCTGTTTGTTGGAAAGATCATGCGACAAGCAAAGTTTTTCACTTCCTCCCTAGCTGCAAGAGATACATTCTCTAGTAATTGTGGATATTTACTTTATACTCAGATAAGCCTTTTATTTCTTTTGACATTTTCCCTGAGAAATGAGGATGTCTTGTTTCTGATACTCCTCTTTCAGCTTGCAGCAATAAAAGAGCAGACGCTGATTCAAGAGAGTGAAGAGTGAGTACTTCCAACCCAACATCACCTGCCTGGGATCAAACAAAGCTGTGAGCAGGAATAAAATGTCTCCAAAAGACATTTTGTTGTCCCTACACATGTCTTCTGTACAAACACAGTTTGGAAAAGAAAATACCTTCTGCCATCACATGCAGCCCAAGATTCTTCAAAGTCAGGAAGTGCAATACAAAGCAAAGTTTTCTGAGCTGTGCAGCATCTTGTGCAAAATAGCCCAAATTTTATCTGTACCCTGCTGCTGCTGCCAGAGAGCAGTGGTGGAAGATTCAGTGGTACATTTTTATCTCTGCATCTTCTGGTTTCCTTCAAAAACTTCTTCATTAGTGCTCCTGAAGCCGACAGTGGAACAAACTCAGGAGCAGAGTCTGCAAGGCCAGGCTGTATCCTCCTGATCTGCCTTCACTGTTGGGAGCCAGTAAAAGATCAGGTGCTCAAATCAGTTTTGAGAAGGAGATAATGTGGGGCTGTAGTGAGAACAGTTTCCATGAGCAATCCCACTTGCTACCACTGTGATAAATTTAAAGGTGTCTCTGCTCTTCCTGAGCATCTGTACAATATCTATAAACTCACTGAGTCCTTTTGTGGGATGTACATGGAAAAACCCACAGAGATGAATGAGTTTTACTAAGAGGTCAGGCCAATTTGCAACTTATTCAAGGGAGATTAAGTCGCAAGACTTTGAAGTGGGAGGTGTAGAAATGCGTCCTTGAAATTCTAATTTTTTTCCTGTCGTTTTTTAGGAAATGTATGAGTGTGCCAAAGTATCTCGTTGTTCTTCTGATGTTTTCATCAGATCCATGCAAAATGCAGTTGGTTCCAGCCTTGAAATGCAAATCTGTCTTACACTGCTCTTGCTGCCAGTAGGAAGACTAAAAATACATATGTAATGATGTTCCTGGAATGTGTTCAAATGCCTTTAGATGATGATTCCAGTTTTTTTTTTGCCTGCTATCCAAAATAGTGTTAATTTCGCAGGCTCATTTTGGCCAAAATGTATGGACTTGTATTTAAATTAAAAATTCCTCTGAGGATAAAATAACTCAGCTGTTAGAAGAACTTTGCCAAGTAGGTAGGTCACCAAAGTGGAGCCTGAAAGAAAGGAAAAAATTAGGTTTTGCCAATTTATTATGCATACATCTGGTTTCATGATTTTCTTGTTACTTTCAACATTCTTTGCAGTATTAAAATCTCAAACCAGCCCACAAGCCTGGTAATTCAGGAAGGTTTATAATTGAGGCAGGTCTATTTAATTTCGTTAACAGAGTAAAATGAGAGAAGTAACAAAAAAGGAGCGTAATCATCGTAACCAAAGGCAGTTGTTACAAAGGCTTCTGACTAAAGCCAACAGAGATTTTTGAAAGTGGGGACGTTTTAAGGCTGATGCCTAAAAATATGGGTTTAGGAAGGCATACATAAGTGACTATTTAAAGCATCAGAGTCAGGGAAATTTTCCTTCTAAAACCACATTTTAAAACTATCCTGAGTGGAGGCAGAATTAGATTGATTTCAAGAGCCAACATAAATTTTTTTGAAGGGACCCCGTGCTCCTGCGTTTTTTTAATGGGAACCAAGAGCACTGAGACCTCCTGAAAAACAGGCATTTGGAGATTTCGATCACATGGGCCTAGAAGGACAAGACGAGACATATTAGAGCTGGCTTCAATGTCAAATCTTTAAATATAGGTGTACTTGTGGGATACATCTTGTCGAACTCCAAGCATCCAGGGCGGATATTTCTGTTGGACTTGGTCGTCCACTTTGCCTCCAGGCAATGGAGAGAAGAGGGGATGAATCATCTCATCCTGGAGCAGTTATCTAAACCTGGTCACATGAATCTTCCCCTCCAAGGGCACATTCCTCTCCCAGGAGTGTGGGATGGGTGTCGACACCACAGATGTCTGAAATTTGAAGAACTGCATCTTGTCCTGGATACCAAAATCCAGGCACCATCCTGTGAACATTTTGCTTCAACCTTTCTCCTTCCCTTCACCACTTTTAATGTATGATACAGCAATGCCCCTTTAATGATTCCTTTTCCACGGGGCTCAGAGGTGGGAGAGATTTATGCTACTTGGTAAATTTAACTTCATACTCGGTGCAATAAAGAAAGTGAAGGTGCACTTAAGAGTTATAAAAAATCTTGGCTCTCAAACCATAACATTTCTGCAATGTGGGTATTTCAGGTGTCTTATTGCTGAATGTGCTGCAAGTAGCCCGGATGGGCATTGATGATAGGAAATCAGTATCAGGAGTGTGGTAAATCAATGTGTTGTCTGGGTAGCTGGGTGAGGTTAAATATCACAAGCAACAATATCAGAAAGAGTTTTGAGAGATAACCACGTAGGAAATTCTGGAGAAAGAGACTTTAAGGTAAAGCTGAAAAAAGATAACGTGGCTAAGCTGGAGGGGTTCAAGGTGAAATTCAATTCCCAGGAGATTCATGGTGCTTTGACGAGAGCACACTTTGCTATCGTATCTGCAGCTCCTAAAGAGGCATGGCAGTATCAATCAGACTTGGAATGAAATATAGTTTGGTAATTAGCTGCAGGAAAGGATTTGAAATGATCAACAAAGAAAATAAATAACTGAAATGCCTGGCAAAATTACGTGTGTTTAATGAGAATCAACTTAGCTTCATTTAAAATTGCTGTAGAGACTTAAGGTCATTTCAGTCATCAGACAGCGATGATTTATTCCCTAGAAACTAATAGGCACACTCCAAACCTAAATAGCAATGAAGGATTTGCAGCATATTACGATATTCTATGTTGGCACTGAGTGAGAAGCCTTCCTGAATGAAAGCAAATGACTTTTTGTAGCTGTAGCGTGGTAATTGCTTGAAGAAAAACAACAAAAATCCCAACAAAAAAACCCAGCAAGCTATTTCTGAAATACAATGCTCCGACAAAATAAGAAATGGAATTGAATGAGGAAAGTATATCTGCTGAGGACAAAATCAGACAGCAGGGAGAATTTATAGCTCTTTGCTAATTTCCTACTATCAGACACTGAGCTGGATGGAAGAATGACAGAAGAGGACCTTATCTAATAGATGCAGCAGAAGTGATGGGTTTGAGAGATGACAATCTTCATCTGAGCTGATAACAAGGATTCATATTCATAGAGCTAGATGTTAAACTTTCTCATAAAAGTGAAGTGTTTGCACTTAATATATTGAGAAATTAGAATCAGGAAGAGCTTCTCCTCCTATCTCATCCTCTATAGCTGTTTGGAATAAACTAAATGGCTTTACTGTGCTCGGGGAATCAGGTAAGTGCCTGCTGAGCCTGTTTGCTCATTTACTCCCATCACCAAGCTAAGAGACTTGTAAATGTGTTTGTAAACAGTGAGTTATGGGGTTCTGAGTCTGCTGTGCTGCAGGATTATGCAAGTCACGGAGTCCTGTACATTTCCTCCTGCAGGTTTTCAAACCAAACACGAGCAGGCAGGGTTTGTGAGGGGATGCGAGGCCCATGTGCTGTGCAGAGATGGGGTCAGTGTTTCACTGGCTGACAGTCTGCCCTTTAAAATACAGAGTAGCAGGGAATGAATCAGCTTTATCAGGATTTAAACCTCAGCCTTTTACTCGACTGCATAAATCTAATTTGGTCTGTTTTGCTTAAGCTTCTGAAAAGCTTGGGAATGCTGTTGGGATGCCTGAGCTGCAGCTTTGGGGTCTCTTGGACCCTCTCTTGCTCTAGGGTCAGCCTAGGCAGCATCTTCAATATTTCCTACCTTAATCTGGGGCAGTGTCCACCTGAAAGTTCTGAGCAGACCTAAAATGAGTACAGTCAAAACTGAATTTTTGTTCCTTCCCCTACCAAACCTCCACTCACTCGAGCTCTTCAGACACAGGGAACTTGTGTGCTCTTCTCTGTCTCTGTGCTGGGTGGGTTTGGCTTGACTCTGACTCATCTCGGAGTGCTCCTGGCACAGCCAGATCTAAGCTATATATAATTTCAAGTGATGCAATGACTTCAGGATTGAGGAAATCTCTTGTTCAGGTCATCCTCATCCCACACCCTCATTTGCTCTTTCCCCTGACAGCCCCTTCTTCATCCATGTAAATCCTTTTCAAATAGAGGTGAAATGACTGTTCCTGTAGTTCATCATTTAAGGGACTAAGGCACTTGTTCCCTTTTTTTTTGCATTCCTTCATCGGAAATCTGCACAGAGTTCAGCACAAAACACTTGAGCACTTTCACAGACCTCCACAGCCTTTGTCAACCCTGCTGATGGACTCCTAGTTCCCTTATGCTTCCCAATCAAAGAATCTGTGTGTATTGCATAAATGCTGTGGTTTAATCATCAAATATTGATGGCCAAAACTGCAGGAAAAACATATCCACTGCTTGTCTTAGGGATGTCAGAAGTGTTTGGTAAAACCATTCAACACTGAAATATTTACTGTGTAAAGTGAAAGCCCTGCTAGCAATGTTGTGATGCGAGAATTGGATGTTAACACATTACTTTTTAGAGTAAGGAATTATAAAGGCAGCCACAAATTACAAAATTAGGCACTGGCCTGGAGTCTGGGCCTGATGCAACCCTGTTTGGGTTGTTTTTAGTGTTAAATCCCACCACGATGTCTGTTAAGGCACTAAGAACTTCAGCTCGGGACTGAGCATGAGAGTGGGAGCAGAATTCACCTGCCTGCTGTCTTGCACATAAATATAAATGATGAGATCAATTATGCAAGAACCAGACTCTTTACTGGCTCGTTTCTCTCCTAGCAAGAAAACACAGAAGTTTCCAGAAGTTCAGTTCTTCCTAAACTCCTCAGAAGCTGGGGCAACACATTATCTAATGGAGATTGCAGACCTCCAGCATGTCTGAAACCATGAATAAAATAAATTCACTCACCCGAGACATGTGATTACTTCTGCACTGACATATTGCTTGAAGCATCCTGCTGTCTTAATTGCAGACCAATCCTCACACTTGTAAGGATATCACACATTTATTTTGCAATGTGAAAATCACTATATATCATTTTTTTCCCCTGATTTAGGTGGAAAAAATGCCAACTAAATATTGCTTACTTCTGGTCAGCTGGTAAGAAAAGGTATGAGAGGGAGGAAAAAAAATGTTGGCTCCAGGTAATACGAAGGCTGAGATTGGTGTGATCTGTTTGGCCACTGACTGGTTAAAAGACAGGAGTGCAGAACCTCCTGGCAAGGCAGTGAAACAGATGGACAACTTTGCCCAAACTCCTCTCAAAGAGGGAAGTGCTGGAGAATCTGTGATGAAAGAGATAAAAATGAATATTCCAGGAAACCGGTAGGATTTGGGCTGTATCTTTAGCTGGTGCACGCTGGATTTCGTGGAGCACTGAACTGGGGATTGGACCTACTGCATTTCTCTTATCTCTCCACTGAGTGAAGTGGTGGAGAAGAAAACAGTGCTGCCCCTAGTCAGGTGTGTGAACAGCAAAGTATCTGCAGAGATAAGGGTAAGTCAGGGGCAGAGCAGAGAAGATATTCCCTGATATGTGGAGGATATGCAGCAAGACAAATCAGGACACTACAGAATAGTTTGCAAATGTATTCCCAGCTTTAAATAAAATATTTTCTGCTAAAAGAAACATTTCAAGAAGATAACCCAAAACCAGACTGGCTGCAAATCAGTGAGATAACCACAAGGCAGCCCGTTAGAAATGCTGGGGCCACGTTCATCCCTCCTTGGGCAAGGTAGGGCAGCTCCTTTTCATTCCCAGGCTGGAAGTGCACCTGGCAGCCAGGTTTTGTGCTTCCACTGCATCCAGGGCATGCAGAAACATTCCCTCCCATGCCATACAGTCTTTTATTGTTCCTGGGCTGCTAAAGGATTATCTGTAATTCAGGCGATTTGCAGAGAATTCCAGTAACGGTCTCTCACTGAGCCCTGTGCAAGAGATAACGATGAAAATGTATTTCAGGCTGGAAAAATGCCTCCTATCTCTTACCCAGTCAAAAGTAATTCCACAGCAGCGAGGCACTGTACTCTGAGATGGATTTTAATCTCCCTTACACCAGCTGAAATTAGAGAAACTTCAGGTGGAATCAGTAGAGTTGCAGCAACATAAATCAAATCCTTTTTCAGCTCTGCACGTAGGGAGAGATTTTTTTTTCCAAATAAAGGAGGATTGAAAGGCAGAGTTCTCTTTCCCTACATATCTCTTCCCTATATATACTGATGAATTTCTGGTAGAATGAGTTAAGACAGGGCTATGCACAAAGGGGATCAAGTAATGTTGACAAGAAGTAGCTGGTGACAACAGCAGTTAATGCCGAGGAGGCTGAGAGGGGATTTAGTGGTTATGGCACTATTACACAGACTACTCGGGATAAGGCAGAGACAGCCAGCAAGGAGGCAGGAGGAACAGAGTCAGCAAAAGACAAAAGGAAGGAAAGGAGCAGCTAAGTCACTAGGAGAGCAAAACCACTTGGGGGTATTTGTGGCCTTCACCCGTGTGCTCGGCTGCCGTGGCCGTACCAGAGGCTGTCACGCCGGGAGAACGGAGCCCTCTGGGTGGGAAGGGTGTTCATTTACCATGTTCTGTACAGCCAGGCAGTTACATGGCCCCACCACCAGCATTTTACCCAGTTTGCACGGCATCCTCACCACACCAGTGGATCAACTGGTGAGGGGTTTTTCTCCTGACCCCATGGTGGTGACCCCAGGGACCAGCCTTGTGACTCTGCCATTCGCTTTCTACTCCTAATGACACACAGAAACTTTCTGCTGTAATTTACTCCTCCAGCCTGTGTCAGGAGATTGCTTTTCATAAGGTCAGTGGCATTTGCAAAGAGCAAAGCAACAGCTTTTTGCAGGATGCTGCTGCCACATCCTGAGCACACACCCAGAGGCCATCACCAGCCAGGCGACGAGGTGCTCAGAGCATTGATGTACTGACACGGAGCAGGGAAAAAAAGAATTTCTATGTGCTTTTGAACTGCTTGGAGCATTTCTTCAGCCAACTGATTCAAAGAACAGAGACAACACACACAAAACTGTGCTGAATAGGGATAAAAGAAGCATGGTTTCAATGCTTTCTCGCAGCCGAGTGCATCAAGCTGCAGCTTTCTGACAACACCCCGGTCCTATCGCTTAGGAACTACAGACAAAAGGTCTCTGAAGCCCTGGCCCTGCTGACCACCACATATTCACTGAGAGGACAGGCTGCTAGCCCCAAGCATGTGTCCTGCCCAGAGGATTGATGATTATCATCTCTCTTTTTAACCATCCAGAGGCCAAGACCGTGGCCCAAGCCCCCCCCCAGAGCTGGGTATTGATCCACACTAAAGAGTAAAATTTTACTTTTTAATAAGGAAAAGCAGGTGGAGGCTGCAAAGCTGTGGCTTTTATCAACAGAACATCTTTTCTCTTCCTTACTTGTTTGTTTAAATATGAACATTTAGAGAGTACTATGAAAGAGGAGCTCATCCACGTGTACCCAGCTGTCTTTTGGACAAGGAGCGGTCGGGAAGATTTCGCCTTGCAAGGACAGATACTCACCACCTCTTTTAACTTAATGAGACTATTCTTTACCTGCATTATTACAAATCAGTGTTTTTCAGTAGAGATTTCAAATGTACAATACCAAGAGTAACACTGAAGGAGGTTAAAAAGGGGGGACAATACCCCAGTTTAGCAGAGAGAGAAAGGAAAACGACCTTCATCTCCTTTTTGTCTCCCGTTTTTTAACATGTGCCAACTGCCCCAGAATCTGTTCTGGCAGCTGGGGACCAGCAAGCCAAATCTGAGCACGTGGATTTCCACCAATAACTTCTGATCCTCAGCCACATCCCTTGTCCTGGTCACGGTGTAGCCATCACTGTGGACATGCAGATTTTTAGGATTGTGGCCACAGCGACCACAGTGACCTCGGGGCTATTTCCTACTGGCAACAAGCTGCAGAGCAGCCTCAGTTGAGCTGAGGATGAGGCCCTTGGATGTGGTCAGTGCAATGGTTTACATTTGGTACAAGCATCCCCTCAGCTCTGAGCAAAGCTGTACCAGAAGTGTGGTGGGAGCTGCATCGCATTTCAATGAGAACTTGAAAAGCACCCTGAGCTGCTCAGATGGCAAAGACATCTGCATCCACATCCTCAGCCCAGCACTATAAAAGGCACGTATCTCCAAGTGCCAGGGCACAGTTTTAAGTTCACCAATGGCATGCAAAAATCAAGACAATACAGTCTTGGCTACTGATCTGTAGAATCTGTTACCAAAAGGAGCCCAAAAAAAAAAACCACCCCGAGAAATCATTGAGCACAGATGACTTCAATGAGACTCGCCCCATCTCCTGCAGCAAGTTCATTTCCCACAGAAAATAATTGACAGAGAAAGACAGTTGCAACCCTTGTGTGTGAGAGAGAAAGAGACTGTCTCTGTATCTCAAAGCATATTTTTACGAGATTCTGGAAAGAAGCTGGTCTGGGATAATTGTTGCTGGAGACACTGAGAGGCACTGAAAGCACCAGCAGGCATTTTTGACTAAACCCAAGAAATTCTTAAGATGTAAAACACAGTGTGAAAGGGGAAAAAAAAAAGAGAAGAAAAGAAAAAAGAAACCCCACTAACCTCCCCCAAACCCAGACTCTGCAGTTGTGAAGCCAAAGGAGCCCTCTGAAGACAGACAGTAAAGTCGACTCCCTGCAACGGAGAGTTCTCGCAATCAGAGAACACACAAGTGAGATTTTTTTTTCTTTCCTCATGACCTGGAAAAAAAGTCTTTGATATTCTGGAGGGAATTAGGAAAAAGAAAAAATTGAAAGTGAGTGAACTTCACTAACAGCCTTCTCCCCTTCCCTGCCCCTTGGCAAAAGGATATTTTCTGACAGAATGCTCTCCTGTTTGAAAATGCTTTTTGCCTGCTATTAACTACTTTTGTGGAAGTTTCCTATCTCCTTTCTGAGGGCTTATCCATCTGATTTATTCCTATTTATTAATGTCCCAAGTTTTACCTTATAGACAACAACAAAATTAATTGTGTGGCTGTGAAAGCAGCCTGGAAATGTGTGATGCCTGTGAGAGCCAACACGTGCAGGAGATCTGTAGATGTATTTTAAAAGTAACAACTGAAATCAGTAATGCATTTTGCTCAGTTGCTACTGGTACCTTTTTACTTAACTAGAAAATTCAGGAGTAAGTAACCAGCAGGAGTTCACTTGCCCAGGGAACACCTCAGCCCTGAGTTGTTTTCCTCTACCTCCAAAAGCTGCCAAAAAGGAGATACATCCATGCCAACAAACTCCTTTGCCTTATCTTATGAAATACAGGTAGATTTAAAGCCTTTCCTCTGCAGCACTTAGCAAGTGAGCCATACATGCAACGTGGGGAGCAGAGCAGCTCTTCTCCTATGTGGGGAATAATGTGGAAGAGCACACAGGAAATTTTCTTCTCTTTTTATTTATTCCTCCCATATAGTTACGTTTGAGGTCCCTTTTCATCCTCTGACAGGGTAAAAGACACCCTGAGAGTGGGAATGCCTCACTCCACAGTGTGAGTGGCTCCTCAGCACTGCCCTCCTCATGGCAGATTTTTGGATAACACATAGAAACAATTCAAACTGGCATCAGCTGCAAAAGTGGCTACAGCTTCCCATTAAAAATAATTGTTTTTAATTGCCATTTAAAAAAAAATTTAATTTGATTTTTCATCTTTGCTCTGTACAGTTGAGACTCTTTTATGCACCTGTCAGTATCAGAATGTTGCCTCAAGAATGAAATTTCCTCCAAGCATCTGTTTCAGCTGATTGAATATTCTCTTTCTGTGTAAGACGAGTGCATTGTCTGATGAATGCATGTGATTTAATTTTTGAACAACATGTCAGGGACTCCTACAGCTTGTGTATGCAAATTCTTTACATCTATGAAAGAGCCATCATCTTTGCATCTTGATGGATCACTTTTAAGGGATAAGGCAGATAATTAGTTTATTAAATATGTATTTGGTCGAAAATATAAAAGGGCGATTTAACACAGAGAACAATTAAGAAGATGTGAAAAGTTTGCAGAATTAGGAGCACTGGCAATGCAGATTGGGTTTCCTCACAAAGAGCCTTTGTCAGGGACACATTGATATTCTAGGTAAGTCCAGACACTTCTAGTTTTTTTTATTGTGGCTTTTTATTCGTGGTTTACTTTAGGTTGTCTTTTTGTCTTTTTTTCTTTCTTTTTTTTCTTTTTTTTTTTTTTCTGGTTGTCTGAGGTTTTACAGTAGCTGCTCTGAGATGTACAAATTACAGAGCTAAACACAAAATGAAGTGGAAATGGGAAATTAGTTTACTGTGCAGTACAGCCTGGCTGATGGATCGCTGCAGTACACTTCCAGCTTGCTTTGAAAACAATGCTGCTTTAAAAGTAATCTCTGTGAGCTGACTTTCCTTTTCACTCCTTCAGAAAAGAAAAAAGAAACACCATAAAAAGGCTTGTTCATAACTTGAATTGGCTTGGCATCATTACTTTGAGATAAAACCCGGGCTAAGACAAGGCAGTTTGGCACTTTTGCCCAGGTTACTGCTGTAAATTAGAGCCTTCCTGAGGAGACAGCCCCAGGCTGGTGCAAAGCAGGAGCAGCCAGCCCAGGGCTGGGAGAGCACGCTCTGATCCAGACTAACTCACCAGCTTTGTGACTGGCAGAGCCAGAGAGGTTGCTGTAGCTACAGAGGGAAAAAATATCAACAACTTTTCCAGGAGCTTTCCCACAAACCAACGATGGCCAGTGCTGGTGGATTCAGCAAACCTGCCTCAAGCTGGCATTTAAACGTGAGTGACTGGGCAGGAGAAGTGACATCCAAGAGCCCCATCAAGCCCAGATTATTTTGGTTGCAGCCTGTTTGCCATCCCACCACCCAATCCTTTTGTGGCAGTGGGGTTGAAACTTTGGGTAAGACTGTCCCAAAATGGTCAGAGCCAAAGCAGCTCCCTCCTGGCTGAACAACTCAAGGGCCAATGCACTGCTACAGAAAATGTTCTGTATTAATGCAAACCTGCTGCACTCCTGCCCTCAGTGAGCCCTTTCAAGACTGGATAAGCAATTCTGTCTCTCAAGGCTGTTTAATAAATCTTTAGACCCATCCTGCATGTCCATGAGGTGACACATTTTCAGAGATATTAAACAATACTCTGGCTGCAGTAAAATCAGCTAGTAATAGCTCCTTGGGGCCCTCCAAAGACAGATTTTTGTTTTTTTTTTTTTAAACCACCACAAGTATCAGCATTCCAACATCGACCTCATGCATTGTGGGATAAGGCAAAGATTTCCTTTTGAGATTTAAGTGCTGTGGGCAGGTTGTGGATTTGTTTTTTATTAAGACAATAGGGATTTTTCTTCATATGCTGATTCATTCAGTTTTCTTTCTGGTTTCATAGAAGAGAAAATGCCAGAAGCAATTACAGACCAGTTTCTTGGAGGACTCCAGGCAGGTTAAGGCTGTTATGGGGAGTGCAAAGGGGTCTCCAGCCACATGGCAAGTAATCCTATATGCAGTTGGAATAATACAAACAGACTGGTTTGGGTTGGAAGGGACCTTAAAGAACATCTCATTCCAAACCCCTGACATGGGCAGGGACACCTCCCACTAGACCAGTTTATTTGCTGAATGTCTATTTCCTCTATTTGATGCTTAAATCAACATTTTTCAGGTGATTGCTTGACAACCTTATCACTGATAACAACAGTGACAGCATCACAAAGCCTTACACCAATAACTTCATACCCAGTCACAGATGTTTATCCAAACCCATTGCCTTAACCACACAATCCAACCTTCACCTCAAATCCTCACTGGCCAAGGATGAAAAGGATGCTCAAGTCCTCGCTGCCAAATTGTTTCTTCTAGAAATATGTGCTGCCTCTCACTAGTGCTGCTCTGGGAGGTTACGACCAAGCTCCCGGTAGATGCAAGCAGGAAAATCGGGGAATGGCAGCAGATTGTTCCCACCAGGGGTAGTTTATCACTGGGTTTGACAAGGAGACTGCTGGCGGGGAGTGTGTTATCCACAGGGGAGGTGAGCAAGCAGAAGCATTAAGTTTCCGTGGGTCACGTTTTCATAGCTGATGGCACAAAATGCAATTAGAGAGGGAGAAAAATTAGATTTAGTGACTTCCCATCCATAAACACAGGAGCTCGAGCTGCATTTTAAACCAGGGCACAGTGAGATGCAAAGGATGGAGTAGCTGCTTAATTTGAGAGACCAGCTCCTCAAGTCTTAGGCCAAGATAAGGAATCAAGGGCAGTTATCTCAGTGTGGAGGAGATTGAAGATTAGAGATCTCTTTTAAAATATTCATAGAATGCTTGAAGCATTCCATGGATATCAATGGATAGCAGCAGTCCTTGGATAAGATTTCATCCTGAACTACAGATTCTCTGAAGATTTTATATTCTTTGTGAGGACCAGGAAGGGAGGATGGTTCTTCCTTTGTAGGGGAGCCAATTTCTGTCTGAAATGGACACTTTTCCTGCAAAGTTATCACACCATCCACTTAATTAAATGCACAAGGACTCACATAACCTTTTTAATTCCAGTACCTATGTGGCACCTGACTTTTTTTTCAGTTTTAGAAGGAAAATAATTATTTAGGTTTTTTCTTGCTCTATGAGCTGGGGTCTCCAAATCGGTAATCTGAAAAACTCTGCTCTAACCTCTGTTCGAGCTTCTAGGAGCAACAGTAGTGATTCCTTCTGACAATGATTAGAAAAAGGTTTATTTTTGTCTAAAATCATGTTCAAGAAAAGAGTAATTTGGTTATAGTGATGCAATACCTATTCTTAGATAGCTCTGTTTTCAAACAATTGCCTTCATCATGTTTAAATAAATGCAAAAATGAAAACATAAATGTGCAACCACATTAATTTTTTTGTTCCTTTGTTCTTTAATGGTACAGAAGAAGAATCTGCCAATCCTTTGTCAATCCTCTGGTTGGCTTCCAGTGAGAAATGAGATGATATAAGGTATTTCTGACATGGTTTAAGTTATGTCTAGAATAATAGTTGTGAGGTTGTGTTATTTGAAAGGGGAGGGAAGAAAATTGCTTTAACCTCGAGTAGAAATCATTACACTGAGGATTTCTAAAGGAACTTTACCCACCCGAGAGTTAAATGTTTGATTCCAGTGCGTTGTCTGTGGGAACAGTAAAATGAAGAACAGTTTTACAAGGCTATTCATCTTCCCTCGAGATAGATAACCAAACCAGGGGCCTGGATCCTACCAGGAGAGGCTACCTGTTTCCAGTGACAAGAGTTACTTAATGAAGTATGACTTAATTAGCTGGTATTTGACGTCTGGCTGTGGGATAAATCCTACCAAAGAGAACATTTTGAGAAGCCAGGCTGAAACCACATCACAAAGAATATTCACATAGACAGGAAGACATGTATAAATCAGACCACTTTTCCTCCTTCGCAGACATCATCACTCACAAATCATCTTTAATGTGTGTTATAAAAATAATTAATGGCCCAATTATAACTTATTTTTTCCCACAGTACTTCAGACACCTAATGTGTGTAGGCACGCTCAGAAAATCCCACAAAGTGCTTGTTTGCATCTGGAGGAGCCTGGAGATCTTTGAAAATCTGGTCCTGAGGGGACTTTAAAATGCTGCCCTGTTTTTAGCCCTTTTTATATGAACTTTCCTGCTGTTATGTTCATCCCTGGCAATAATGAAATGCAGCGTGGTAGAAGGAGGGAGAACTTCTCTCCAAATATGTTTGGAAGCTGCACAGCAGCGTTTAGAAAGTGCTCTTAGACTGGAATGATTCAACAACGGCGACTTGTTAACTCCAGTCACAGATGTACAAATCTGGTTTGCCAAAGACTGGCTTTGCCAAACAAATCAGCATCTGGTCCTGTTGCAAGGAATCTGAATCTTGGACTACTTATGCAGCAAGAAGAGGCTGCTGGTAAATCCCATAGCATTGCTTTTGTCTTTAAATAAACTGTGGTGTGAATTCAACATAAAAGCAGACATCGAGCATGTTGTCTGATAATTTGGCTCGGGTTCTTATCAACATTGTTTACTCGAGTGAAACGTGGTGATAAATACTCTGAATCAGAGGCACATTGTGATGTGCTGCAAAATCCTCAGTGTTAAATTGGCTTTTCCCCCTCCTGACTGAAACTCTTTCATTGTTTGAACAGAGACAACAGAAAACAATTTCTTCAAGGAACCTTGTAAATCAAACTCTGGATGTATCAAAGCCTATTCAATGAGCCTGAAGCCTCTATAACATAACTTGTAGAAAGAGAATTATTTAAAGAAGCTTTGCATTGAAAGCCCTGGTTTTGCCTTCTTTTTTTTTTTACTTATGTCTCCAATAAACTCTCATCCTTAGGATTTTCTTTATAAGTTTTCCTAGTTTCGTTTATGCAAATAAGAATTGGGAATGCCAGCATGGAGTCACGGACAAGTGTGAAGGAAAGTAGTCTTTGCATAAAACTTGTTTGGATTTTTTTTTTTTTTTTGATAGTTGCAGTGAATATTTAGAAGACTCATTTCAGCACTGCTGCATTTTGTTGTTAGGGCCTCTGGGCAAACCAACCTTCCTTCCTTCTCACTCCTCCTGCTGCCCTTCCTCTGCTCTCGGTCCTTTTAAATCCTGTAAAGGCATAAGAAACCAACACTTCCCCCAACAAAGCAGCAGAAGCACAAACCCTGCTGGACACCCTTCCCCAGGCAGGCACAGCCTCCCCAGCCCACCAAGCATCCCAGGGAAAGATGAGCCCCTGCTGAAAGCGCCCAGGGAGGCGCTGGGGCCGCTGCTCTGCTCCGCTCTGCGAGCAGCAAACCACAAATGCAGCACTGCTCCATTCTTCCCGTGACATTCACGAGCAGATTTGCCAGCTTAGTTCACTGCCTCATGCCCAATGTCCCGAGGAAAACCTAAGCCTTTGAAGTCATTTTTCTTGATGATTTTCACTCCAATCCCGATGTTAGAGATCCCTGGAGGCCCTGAGCCTGCCCGAAGGATGTATCAGGATGAAGACAAAATCTTGACCAGGGGAATTTGGGCTTATTTTGTTTCCTAAATGGTAGCTGAGGTCTTTGGAAAACCCTGTCTTGAGTCTCAATTCTCCATCATACAGATGGAGAATTATCTTTTCCTGTACTTTTTGTGCACTGTGTTTGCTTAAACTCCTTAAGGATGGTCTTTGGTGAAGCACAGTGGGACCTTGATCCCAGTGAAGTTCATGGATTCTTCAATAATTCAGATAGTGCAGAATCACCTCAGCTCCCACAAATGAGTATCGTGCATATGATGTATTGACTTTTTCCCACTTAGTGAGTTTCCCCTTCCTTTTCTCCTTTTTCCTCTGATCTGTTTGATAAAGGAGATAGAGATTTATGAGGTCAGAGGCCTAACAGAGAAAGAGCACTTCAACTGTGCAACAGTAAAAAAGGAAATCTGAGCAAAATAGAACAATCTGCAAAGGAAAAAAAATTCAAAAGATAAATAAAAAGCTGAAGAAAGACCATATTTGAAAGAAAGTTCCCCTTTAAAGGAGATAAAAGACAAATGATCTTTAACATCAAAAAACACTATCCAAACAGAAGTCCAACACGATTTTGTTCTGAGGCAGTAAAGGGGAGAAACAATTAGACTTAATGTGAAAGATGGAGAGAGAGCTGGAGGGAATTCTAACTCAACAGGAAACAGTGTTAGGAAACAGAAATGTAAAGCAAGTAGGAACTAACAGGAAAGGAAGAGCACTGGTAGGCTCAGAAGCCCACACAGCGGAGTATTATTTTAAAGAGGCAGATCTCTAGTTCCTCGAAGCTTGATGGAAATACCTGGTATGGAAGCTTCAGCTGTTTTCTTGCGTATCTGCTCTGTGATTTTAACTGGCAGCTGTCTTTCCCTTCAATGTCCTGTCCTTACTTTCCCCCCCATCCATTACAAAAATGATGAAACCTCGTGGTCCGTTCCTGACCAAGGAAATCCAGACAGCAACATCTGTGCAGGAAATGCATTTTCACAGCAGAGCTCATTTTAGTGGTGACCCCACACGAGCAGCTGCTTGGCAATAGACTAAAATCCATTCAAAAATGCCAGCTTGAAAGAGCAGCTGATGGAAAGCTGGGCACACTCCTGAAACACAGGCCAGAGGGAGCTGGGTAAATTTTCTTCTTTGAATTTGAAATGAGGAATCCTACTCAGTGACCTTCCCAGCTAAACCTGTGCGTGGCAGAATGCATAGAAACCTCGATGGAAAATAAATGCATTGCAGCAACCCTTCCTACACAGAAAAATATAAGAATTTGGTGTACATATAATTCAAAGCAATTTTCAAGGCAATTTTCTATCTCTGCTATCATTCTCAGTAGGAGTAAATGTCCCAGCAGTGGGTAAATCATAATCCTTACCTTTCTGTGGCAAAAAAAAATAAAAACTCCCATTTTCTTTTGTAAAACGTTTGCTAAAGACCTTGATTTATTATCATGTAGACGTGGAAACTGAAGGCCTGCCTGCAACCTGTGAAGCGCAGAAAATGAATGGTAAAGAATGCATGATGGGTCCCAGCCAGGATAAAATATTAATAATGTGAGTAGGGCTGTGTGGATATTGCAAGCCTGCTGCCATCTAATTAGAGCACATTGTCTCCTAGCAGAGTTATAATACAAATGTTTCTCCTGCATGTTCCCAAAGTCTCTGCTTCTCACCCCCAAAAGTGCCTGTGAAAATTTAGCATATTTTGTTGTTTCAACTTTAAAAAAAAAAAAAAGTCCTTTTTCCTTAGTTCCATGGTGCAGGTGAGCCCTCATGGGAATTCAAAATACAACTTTTAGAACTGCTTTTTTTTTTCCCTCTGCTACATAAGGTGATTGAATACAAGTGTTGAAAATGAGCTTTTTTTAAAATTTTTTAGAATCAGTATTTTTCGAAGCATCCTACTTACCAAAAGCAGAACCACCGGACATGTTAAGATGGAGGCAAATCTGTCCCAGGACCTGGATCTTCCAGGATGCTCTAAATGTTTGGAATTTGGGTGGATTTCTTGCCAGGATCAAAACCATCTCAAGTATCACTTGACTCACACAAGTCCTCCTCTCATGGTTATTTATTAGCACATTATAACAATTTTAGATCTTTCAGGTCTTTTAGGAAGTTCTTCCCTGTGAGGGTGGGGAGGCCCTGGCACAGGGTGCCCAGAGAAGCTGTGGCTGCCCCTGGATCCCTGGAAGTGTCCAAGGCCAAGGCTGGATGGGGCTTGGAGCAGCCTGGGATAGTGGAAGGTGTCCCTAGTGGAAGGTGGAACAAGATGAGCCCATTTCTCTGAATGAGAGGAGTGGACAGGTGAGAAGACTTCTTTCTAAACTTCTCAGTTGGATAAAAAGTTGTGTAGGATCTGTGGCTGTTCTGCAGGGTAAACAACCGAAAGCTCTGAACTAACCCCAGGGTATGGGACTGTGTCTAAGAGTTTGTGAAAAAGAAGGGTCTGACTTGAAGTTAAAGTTCACACTTTTAGTTGACAAAAATTGGTGTTTAAAAGCCAGGAGCCAAACTCAAAGATACAGCAAAGCTGGCTGATAAATAATCTTTTAAAACTGGACATTTACTTTCTTGCCCTGCAGTTTCATTTGGGTTACATTTGCAAGTTGTCCTCATCAAAGTGTTCTCTCATTTCCTCAATGCCACTTTTACCATGCCTGGGTTTCACCTGCTGGTATCAAGTGTCAGCACCTCAGCAGTGTGATCCTGCACAGGGCACCGTGGGACCCAGGGTGAGACACGCTTTATCACTGCAAAACCATAATTACTGCAGTCAAAGGTTCCTGCACATCTGTCAGTGCAGACCTTGCATCAGGATTTTTTTCAGAAGGTCATTTTCCTGTCATCACCTCACCTGAGCATTTCACGCAGGACTGCCTTCTCCTTCACAAGGCATGGCAGGGAATGCTTCAGGCCTTGCCAGATGGCCACTACTTCTGGACTGGGAATACTTAGGTGGTAGTTTCTCAGTTAATTCCATGTTTCTGTCAAGTGTTTCCAACCACCATTGTCAGAGAATCTCTTTCTCCCTCTTTGACAGTAGTACTCAATAAATTTGAAACAAGAAACTAGACTCTAGCTTCACTACAAAGTCTGAGTGTACGCAATAATAAATCATAAGCATATTTTGGATGCATCTTCCATCTAAGGATGCAAAGAATTTCACAAGAAATTTTGTGTTTGAAGCGACACTCATGAAAGTGTTAACTTGAAAAAGGCAGCCTTAAAAAAGAAACTGCTGGGGATTTGCCTATGATGAATGTAGGGCAAGATCAGCCATGGAGATTTCACAGCATTTCTCGCATGATCTGTTAAATGTGGTTGTCATGTCCCATCTGACACGATCTCATTTCTGACTTTGTTGGTGATAGTCAGGGCTTCTCACGTGATTGAAGACAGACTCAGCCCCTGGCACTGACTGTACCTTCTAGGAAAGCACCCGGCTTCGATTGAAGACCTGACATGAATCAGTCTACTCTCACCAGTGCAGAATTGTGTCAGATGAAGGAGCAAGAATTTCCTGTTAACAAACTCAGATTATTAGGTAAATTTTTTTTTTTGTAAGAAATAAAACAAAAGACTCACAGATGATCAGCTGAGGAATGTGGCATGGAGCACTCTGACCCCACATCTTGCCCAGAGTGCCTCAAACATTTTTGCACTTAGAGGAAAACAACCAAATAGCTGGAGTTCAGTTTGGGTTTCTCATGGCCAGGACTCTCTGATTCCTATGGTTACTCTCTGATTCCTACAAGTAACAGCTCATCTCACTTGTTACCCACGCTATCCATGGGAACACTCTGCAGCAAAAAGCCTGGCTTTGCTCATTAGCATCCCAGTCATAAGAGTCATCCTGCTCATTATCATCCTGACGAGGGTATTTGAACAGGTGTCTCCTCTGGAGGGACATGACGAATTTCCATCCCTCACAGATACAAAGCTCATTAGACATTTCTTTTCCATTCAGCGTTGCATTTACCTTTTGTCATGGACCAGCAGGTTTTAATTCTTGGTTTCCTACAGCTCTTTATCTTCTCGCAGACTGGAGTGGAGTACACGCCTGTCTGACCCAGCAGAAGCTGATCTCTCCGGTGAAGTGGAAGAAATATGGCTAAATCAGAATTCAGCTGAAAAATAGGGCTTCCTATAGCTATTGCAACACTGCACTGATTTTTTGTATTGTTGGGAAGACCTAAGGTGTTATTTTGTTTTGGTGCTGCGTTGTTCTGTGTAAGATGAACCAGACAACTGTTTCTTTGCTACCTCTGCTCAGATGTGTCTTACATCTTCCTAGAAGGTGCCAAATTAACTGTGTGTATTCTACTAGGATTGGGAATTTTCATGGACCACTGCTTCAGATGATGACCCATTTTTAGCAAAAATCCTTCTTTCTCTCGACTCTAGGTGATGAAGTTCCTGATGTTGGCACTTTAGCAAATGCCCACAGTCAAATGGTCTGAGCAGGAGTTGTTGATGAACCCTTTTTGCCTACTTTGGGCTATGTTAGCCTTTTATTTGAAGTGTGGTCCAGGTGACCAAAAATCAGAGCTCAAATTCCCATACGTACAGGCCATGGTAGGGATTGGGCAATCATTCAACCTGTAGGACTGAGTTACTGATGATGGAGCACACCCAAAGCAGTTTGAAGGACACAGCAGCAGGTGTAGAAACTAATCTGAAGTACCTGATCTCACTGCCCAGCCCTGCTTCCTTCCGAGATACTGTTCCTCCCCAAAAAAGATTGCTAACAGAGTTTGGGAGTTGAGTGCGGGAAGAAGGGGGGATTGGAGGAAAGGTGTTTTAAGATTTGGCTTTACATCTCATTATCCCCACTCTGCTTTGATTGGCAATGAATTAAACCACTTTCCCCAGTTAAATTTTCTCTCCCCTGTGCAGCTGAGGAAGGGAGTGACAGAATGGCTTTGGTGGGCATGTGACATCCAACAAGTGTCAACATTTCACAAACAAATAAAAAGCTGGAAAAAGAAAGCTCAGGCTACAGATTCACTCATGTCTCTTTCCCTTCCCCATAGTCTCAGAAGAGTCTCCTTCACTATCTGTGTGTTCATCCACTTAACCCCAAGGTTTTGGTTTTTTAATTTCCTTTTTCAAGATTTGTGATTTTACTTAGGATTATGACAATCTGCCCCTCTGGAATTAGCCTCTTTCCAGTGTTACTCAAGTGGAAGAAGTTACAGCTCAAGCACATCATTTCTGATGGGAAAAAAAAAAAGCAGAACTTGCTGAGCCACGTGGAAGAAATGGACTTTAATAAGGGCAGAGACTCAAGTCTGCCAATTCCCCGCTTGAATATCTCTCAATGTCAGCAAAGCACATTTGTGTTGAACTTTTTCAATCGCCTCGAGTTCAGCCCAGGATTAGCTTTGCACTAATCTTCAAAATTGGGAATGACCTTAACATTTCCTGCTAGGTGAGCTCAGACACAAATACGGGAATCGTTTGAATGTCATAAATTACCTCCACTCTCCTCTGTGTGTGCGTGTGTGTGTTCATACAAGCAAATAAACAAGTCCTTTTGTTTTGTCCTTCTAAAGAGCCCGTGGAAGCTTTTTTCAGTGCTAGGCTGACAAATTGAATGTTTAATTTCCTATAGAGGCAATCAAATTTTGCCTGTGTCTAAATCCCCCTTCCCCCTTTTCAGTTTCCTCTCCCTCACTTCACCTTGTCTTCAAGTGAACAACACATTTCTGTCCTCTGCATTTGATTGTGTGTACGATGAATTTTGAAGCAAGAGAATATAAAATGTATGAAGACCGAACAAAGAATTCAGTAAGGCTTTCTATGGCCTAAACCAGACCAACCAGTTGGTTAATGCACGTCACTACCATGCCTTGACCTTGCATTAGCCAACAAACTGGTTCCCAAAAGTGGGAATCTCTCAATGCACAGAAACCTCAATAAAAAGTTATAACCCTTATCAGATTTAGCACTACCAGGCCTTCCACACAAGGGCTCTGCAAAAAATTTATTATTGAATTAGAAACCCAACACCTGCCTTTGTTAGCCATTCCTAGTTCTAGATTGGTCCCAAAAGTGGAAGGAATGTATCTGATAAGTCAAATAATCTGAGAATCAGTCTCAAATTCCCCTGTATATATAAAAATATGGTTAATTTCTACTTCTGCCAAAGAGCATTTAATCATGTGCTTAACTCTGAGTCCCATCACAGGCAATTACTGTGAGGAGGAGACAATTTGATATTTCTGTATGAAGCCCATGTACAGACTCAGTGTTAAGGTAAGTGCTTGCTTAACATTTCCAGGAGCACTCAAATATCAGCAAATTCTGGATGCAGATATATTTGATGGATACAGATTTGGCTTTCTCAGTTACAAGCTGGTTAGACAAAACAGTCCGTGCAAACTTGTAATAAAATATGTTCAATATATTTTGAGGACTTCATAGATAACTGCAATCATTTATAAAACGTCAGCTGAGTCAAAGCAACCACTGAGTCAGCTGTGGGCAACAACCTACAGGGAAAATGATGGAACAAGTGACTTCGAAGCAGAATCTATCTATGGGGGATTAAATTCAATTAAATAATGTTGTTTTAAAACTGTTACAGCAAAATAACCCGTTCATCTCAACAAGTTTAATGAAAAAGAAGATATTGCAACAGTTGTTTCTTATGGTGAAAAAAATTACAAATCACTGATAGTCTGAAGAGAGCTACAAGTAAATTAGGAGTGAGTCATGAGCTGGGTTCATCTCAGCTGCATGTTGAGGTCAGCAGCTTTCCAAGGAAGGTTTCTTACATGGAATTGCATGTGCTTGATCCCACTGCCATATCCAACACCTTTACGTGTTTAGAGAGGGTCTGGAGATACCAGTCTGGTGAGAAGCAGCTGAGGGGGCTCAGGCTGGAGAAAGTGGCTGAAGGGAGATATTATCAATTTTGACAACGCCCTGACAGGAGGGTGGAGCCAAGTGGGGGTCGGGCCCTGCTCCCAAGGAACAAGGGACAGGACGAGGGGAAATGGCCTCAAATTGTGCCAAGAAAGGTTTAGATTGGATATTGGGGAAAATTCCTTCACCCAAAGGGTGTCCATCCCTGGCACAGGTTGTCCAAGGCAGTGGTGAGTCCCCATCCCTGGAGGGATTTAAAAGCCATGTGGATGTGGCACTTGGGGACATGGGTCAGTGCTGGCCCAGGCAGTGCTGGGGGAATGGTTGGGCTTGATTGTAAAGTTACTTTTCAATATAAATGATTCTATTATTCTAATTCCTTACTGTTTGTCTCAGCACCATGAAGCTGCAGTGCCAGAAGAGGATTATCCTGGTACTGTGGAAACACACCTGAGAAGGAAAATCTTCCCTAAAGGGTTTAAATGTAAAAAGAGATGAAAAACAAATGAATAAAATTACCCTGGGAAACAGAGGAAAAGAAAGGGATAGAAATGTTCAGTATGACAGGACACAGCCTCAAGAGGACTTCTGGATTTTCAGAGAACAGAAACACATCTAGGAACACATTTACCTGTCAAAGTTACATTTGCCCTGACAGCATCCTGCCTTCCTGTCTGTCTAAAGGGTAGGAAAACATAACCTGTGGAGCACCCCTATACCTCTTTTCCAGCTGCTCATGGAGCTTAGGTTAGTAGCTTCAACCAGAGGCTGGGCATGCCTAAACACACCTAAGACAGCTAAAGCTACGGAAGATGGATCCCAAGTGACGGGAATTTGAATGAGAGTTTTGCCTCAAATAGAAAAGGCTGGTATTTTGTTTGTTTTTATTTTAAGGTACGTTAAGAAAGCTTTTCCCTGCCCTCAGCTATGATCTCTTGCCTGAAGAACGACACAAGCTGTCTGAATTCATGGGTAAGAACAAGAATGGCTAAAGAGAATGAAGATAGCCCAGAGGGATCACCGGGAAGGATTATAAACTCAGTTCTGACCTTGCTGAGCTTGAATTGGTACATAATCACACAGAAGATGATGTTAGTTTGCCTGGAGGGAGACTGGAGTAGAGAGATCAATCTCTGAGCTTCCTGCTTAGAAACGATGAACATTTTTCCTGAGATTTACCTAGAGATGACTGACAGATCGAGATCAAGAAGGACCAAGGAAAATGGCCTTATAAAGTACAGGAAATATTTACCAGATAGGAGGAGGAGGCAGGGCAGAAACAAGAGTCTGAACTCATTTTCTCTGGTTCTGGGCTTGCTTGATGACACCATGGCTACAGCTAAACTTACTCTGGTGTAATCTATCGTTGTCATTGCAGAGGGGGTCAGAGCTGCTCTAATGCAGCTTCCAGCAGGCAGATATTGTGAGGTCTTCCTGGAAATCTGGGTGGTTTCCAAGTGTTGTTGTCCTTGTTCTTTGAAAGTAGAAGATACTCAGATTAGGAACACATTCATGTGTTGAGCAGAGTATTTGCTTTCATTCCTGGAGGCTGCCTCTCTACTGCTAAATTAAAAGGAGAGAGAAAAAAATTCTGCAGACCTGAACTGCCATTGTGAGGTTTGGTATGAGGTCATCCAAGTGTGTTTTGGAACACAAAGCCTGCTGAGGAGGCTTTGCAGGACTGTACAAGGGGGAAAGGAAGTTCACACGTTCTCCACACAATGTCCCAAGAGCAGCCCCATTCCCAGCCCACTCCTAGGCCACCACTTGCTGACAGAAGGACACCATGGGACCATGTTAGTGATGAAACGGCTTGGGCAGTCATGGAGTAGCACTTCAGCCGAATTCCCTGCTGTATTTGATGCCAAACAGTTCAAGACCTCCTGGAGCAGCACTCTCTGGCTTTCCTTTCTCTGCTGACTTGGTGCTCCTGTGCATCTCAACAGGACATTGGGGTCTCTCTGGCTGGAGGTGGCATCCAGACATTCTTTTTCTCCTGCTTTATGCAGTGCCACATCCTTAATTCGTTGGTCTGCTTACATAAATTTTTCCCCAAGGCAAAAGAGCAAAATCCTCTCACGCAGAAAACTTAAAAGGAAAAATAAACAACCCAGAACTTGCGTGAATCAAGTTTTTTAGTGAGAGCCACATCTTTCTTCTGATTCATCCCACCCTCTTAAAGGCATTTAACTGAAAGGAATATACTGAGACTTAAGTGATCTTAGGTTTTCTCTATGGTCGAAAGAAAGAAGCAAGAGAAATTGTTTAGAAAGTTTAAATTCACCCTTTAAGAAGTGTTTTTCCATCAATTATTTGTATATTTAAGTGCTTAGTCAAACTGTTGTACAATATATCATAGCAAAATAATGACAATTTTTGCCTATTCCACCACTGATTACTATTTTCCAGCTATTAATCAACACCAGCTACAAAACATTGATCATCAAATGACTCCAAAGTTGAGATAAAAAAGTACCAACCCATGAAACAAAATTTTCTGGCTTTCAGCAGTAGGAAATAGATGTTGGTTTTTACATTCACAACCATTGCTAACCTAAAAACAAGCAAAGGAAAGAGCATGTCTACTATATGGGAGATGTTGGATAAATGCTAGAAAAGGCAGTAAACATCTCATGCAGAGAGAGAACAAAATATTCATTTAGCTGTAGGTCATGGGACAGGAGTGAAAACTTAAGTAAAGGCAATAACAGCACAACTAATGCATTTGTAATAAAGGATGAGTCAATATTAGCAGAGGTTGTTTGCAGAGGAGTTGACTTTTACTGTTGTAGAAAACATTAGAAAGGGGGAAAAAAAATCACAGCAAATACAGAGACCAAAAAGGAACATAAATGAATGAGCAAAAGGGTCTGCCTTGGTAAGGTGGTCAAACTGCTGCTTTCTTCTTGAGGGAACCACTGCTAATATAGGTAGGAAGAGGTGATCTGGATTCCGCTGTGCAGAGGTGAAGGCATCTTCTCCACGTGGCGGTAAGAGCAGTGTCCCTCCTACTTCACAGAAGGGTTGGGTCCACCCAGGGCTACTACAGCAGCATTCCACTTTCCACTGGACCAGCTGTAAGACCTTGTGTTTTTGCAGCTTATGACCACATAACCCAGCCCTGAGCTGCTAACAACTCCTCTACAGCCTCCTCACCATCCCTTTATGTACTCACCTCAGATCTTGTCCTTACACCTCGTCAGGAGACACAGGTGCTGGCCCCACTTATGTCCATCCCATGGGTGATGGAAGGAGCTGGGAATTTGTGCCAGGTGCAGCTCCTTGCTCCTGATGAGCTGGGCAGTGTTAATCACTGATTAATTAGTTAATGCCTGGAGGTGTTTACCCAACAACGCCTCCAGGGAGGTCAGGGTTAGTAACAGATCTGTCACCTTGCAGCTCCTGTAAAAGCCTCTCAATGGGATCTTTCAAATTGTTTATTATGGGTTTTTTTGTACTCCCAGTCTTATATATAACAGTCTAGGAATGCTTGATCTACGGATTTTTGTTTGTGTGTACCTAGAAATAAACACCCACAAACCCAAGCATGCACCCATGTATGCAGAGGAGAGGCACTGGGCACTTAAACCACTGGAAATTTGGTTTGTTGCCCTCAATCCCATTCTTTTCCATAGGGTCTCATTTCCTGGCTTGCTTTATCAATACAGGATAAATGTAGAATCACAGAATAGAATATCCTGAGTTGGAAGGGAGCCCCAGGGACCATAAAGTCCAGCTCCTGGCCCTGCACAGGACCCCCCAACAATCCCACCCTGAGCCTCAAAGCGTTGTCCAAACACTTCTTAAGCTCTGGCAGCCTTGGGGCCATGGCCATTGCCATTCCCTGGGGAGTCTGTTCAGTGCCCACCATCCTCTGGGGGAAGAACCTTTTCCTAATATCCATCCTAAACCTCCTCTTCATGCCATTTACTTGAGTCCTGTCACCATTCACAGAGAGCAGAGATTGGTGTTGCCCCTCATGAGGATGTTGAAGATCACAACAAGTCTCCCCTCAGTTTCCTCTTTAAGTTGAGCAAACCTTCAGCTGCTCCTCCTATGGCTTCTCCTCTAGACCCTTCACCATTTTTGTGGCCCTCCTTCAGGTGTTGGAGTTTTATATCCTTAATCCTGATATCCTAATTACATGGCTCAGGAAAACGGACTGGCCAAAATCTAGCCTGGCTGGTTTCTAACTTCATCAGCATTCTGAGTTATCTCATCACATGATATTGCATAAAATATCAATGATTATAAAAACCTGGTAGTGCCAGTTGGAAGGTGAAGGCTGGAGTGTGAGGCTGGGAGTGAAGGAGAGAGAGTGACTGCAGGAGCTGTGGTTTAGCTGAGCTAAAGCACTGTGGGACTGCACTCTCGGAGCACAGCTTGGGCTGCACACTGATTTACAGGCAGCCTCACCCACATGCACGGCCGGGAATGTGTGTGGAAATCAACGTGGCAGAAAACCTTGGACAGACATAAAAAGTGCTGTTAATAAAAGCTTTAGGGAACGACGGTGCCTTGTCTGTCCGTAAAGTTTCTAGCACACAATGGCAGCCAAAAAACAGACAAAAAAAAACCCTTAAAGATTAGCAGGCCTCAGGAACAGAGGAGGATGGCAAGGGAAATGTTCCCAATCTCAAAAAGCTCACGTGTGGAAATGAGGTGAGAGCCCTGCCATCAATTTGAGCCGTGGCTGATGGAACACAGGGAACGTGCTCATGTGAGGGCAGCAGAGGCAGCAGCAGATGATTCACAGCCACATGGTTCTCATCCTATTAAATGGAAATGAAGCATCCACAGCGGCTCAGGGGAGGATTGTGGCTGTGGCCATGAAATAGCAACGGGTGAGGGATTTTCCAATTATTCAAACAACAGTGAGTGAGAAGGGCTGCCCTCCAGCTCAGAGATGCCATGAGTGCTGTGGCCGCAGTCACACTTCCAGAGGAGTTATTTACAAAGCTTTGTAAGCTCTCGCAGTTCAGCGCAGGTTTAACTCATAACTTTAGGGATATGGGATATATGGACTCATGTGGATCCATAAAAACCTCTCCCCTCTGCAGGCAAAAAGCTTGCTCATACTGGAAACCCACACTGGGGGTCTTCTGAGTGAGGTCCAGTCTTCCAGAACCAGTGAAAAGTCCATCAAGATCAAGGGAAGGGTTTTTAGTCTTCCATCATCTTTGGATCAGGCTCTTAATGAAACCACCTGTTCCAACGCATCTTCACCATAGGAAAAGCAGTTCCAGAAGAAGTTTGAGACCATTGTTCTTCTTTGCCTTTTGTTTTGCCATCCTTCACCATTTGCTCTCCCTTCTTCAAGTGAGTAATAAGAAGTTTTCAGGTGCATCACAAAGAGATGACAGGTGAGGCGCAGCCTGGAAGGTGTGGAAACTCTGGACATGGAGCACTCACCAGCCCTACCAGGATGGGTAAAAATGTGATGGCATTGGAGCAATGAGTGTGCCCTAAAGCTTTTCCTGTGATAATTTCTTAGCAGGAGAGTGAGTACCAACACATGAAGGTAAATGCAGGTGTTGTAAACCCACTTTTTAGTTTTCCTCATCCTGCCAGGTACTGAGCAGTGCTGAGTCAGTTTTCTATGAATTTTGCTCTCTCTTCCTTAGAAAGTTGCTGCCAAAGCACAAGAACCTTAAATGAACAAAACCAAACATCTTGTACAGAAATAGGAGAGCTACAAAAACTAAAATCAAATGGGATTTAAAAAACATATGAAAACAAAACACCTCCCAGAAAGCTTGACCATCCTCAGCTCAAAATTCATATGATCAGGAGAAATATTGAGATTTCCTTTTCACAGCTCGTTCTATTCATCTCTCTTAGGTGTGGCCAAAGGAAGTGCTCAGGACTTGCTGCTCTTTCCCTCTGTGTCTATTCTGCCTCCTTTACTGATTGGATGATACACTGGGTTTATTTTTTTTTTCCCAAATGGAAACAGTTCTATTTAAGCCCAAGGCTTGGCTCTAAGCCAGCAGAAGTCATTCTGTGGGAGAAAAGACTTTCAGCCTTTTCTTTTAATGGCCCTTGACAGGCCATGCAGGGCTGCCCTGCCAGGCCATCAGACAGCCTGTTATCTACACGGGGGTGCATGGATACCGAAATATAGGTATGGAAATAGCATTACTGGAGCTTTTTGTATAACCCATATCTGCAGTCAATGAGAGAGAAAACATCCCACATACTCAAAATCAATATCTAAGGATGGGATCAATCATACTTCCACAGGGGCCAAAATCCTTTCCCATTGATTACTGAGAACCCAGACAATGACCTTAGGTCAGGCACTGAGCTTTTAGATGCATCTACGTAAATGAGTGGTCTTTGCTGTAAATTCTCAAGGCTTTCTGCTGCTTTCACTAGTCAAAGGAGAGCTTTCCTTTCCTCTGATAGTCTCTGCAGGACAGCCTGTGAATCAATCCACATACTGCTTCACAGACAAAAATGATAATGTGATTTTTTTCTGTATTCCTGCAGCAGGAAGGGCTGTAAATGTTGTCCTCTTTGCTTTTTTTCCCTGAAGCAGCAGTAGGTAAGGCAGTGAGACCTTAGCAGAGAGGAAATGAAGTTCAAGAACACTCAGTGGAATGTGCTGTCATGTCATGTGGGAGTGATGCAAAGTTAAACTCTCCCCTGCGGTGGAGATAAAAACTTGTCAGGTTCTGGTATGGATGTTCATCCCTCTTACCAGGGGCATCATTTTCAAATATTGTGCTGCTCCAGGTCATTCTTAAATCACACTGGCTGTGGGAATGATTAAGGTGCATAATGTGAACTCAGAGACTTCTGGTTATTCTCACAGACAGCAAAAATATTACCTTCTTTTTTTTCAGCATTAGTGGTCAAAAAATAAGTTAGGATTGTGATAAGAAAATACGAGTTGTGAGCTGGATTTCGCTTCTGGCTCTTTTACCACTACCTAGGGTAGTGCCTAAAGTGTCAGTAGAGCTGTAGTGTTTCCACAGTTCCCCTTAACGTGACTTAAACTCAGACAAAGCATTGCAAGCACATCACCGAAAAAAACCTGGTTGGGGTCCCACTGCCATGGAGAATAGGAGTCCTATCCACTGCCTTGGATAGGTGTGAGAAAGCCCTTGAGCACCTAATTTCAGAAGCAATTAGATTCTTTCCAGGCTGCTGAGTGAAGAGGAAAATATTTTCGCAGCCTGGTTGGTTGGAAAAGTGGCTGAAAGATTTTTAATGTGCTTTTAGTGTATACTCAAACCTGGCTCAGAGCTGCACAGGTCACCTCTGAGCCCCTCTGTCCCACCAGCACATTTGTTTTCTGTGATCCTCTCTTAGGTCTGCTAACTTGCTCTCCACTGCTGTGCATTGAAATAACCTTTCTTTAAGTCTGATGATAAAATAAATGTGAGTGTAACAATGCAAAAAAACATTATATTAAACACCCCAAGTTCTCCTTGTCGGCTTTCTGCAGTTAACTTGAAAAGCACAACAAAGTTAATACGCTGTCAACAGTCAGCTCTGAAAATCCAGCTGGGATCTAAAGAAAACAAATCAAAACCTGTCACTGGAATGGGGGCACAGTGCTGCTGGTGAACAAGTTGTCCTAATATTTACAGGTGGTTTTAAACAATAATAACGTTCTGATTCCCCCAGTGATACAATCCCTTCGCATCCAGGGTGCATTGCAAATATCCTGGATATTGGCCCAGTGTCTCCATCTGATACAGAGCTTCTGCTGCTGCCTGGCTGGAACACTGGGTGATGTATGGCCTTCAGCTGCTGGATGTGGCAGGAAGATGCATGAAGCCGTGTGAGATAAGAAGGTCACAGGCAGAGCTCACTGGATAAATGCTTCCTTGAGGAGCTTTGCTGGCTGATACAAGTCAGTTGTCCCAAGGGAGAAAGGACATTTAAAGACGTCACAGACATAAGTGCCTTCAGAACAAAACATCACACACAAAGGCTTGGATATGAAAGTGTTTACATTCCATGATTGGGGTTTGAGATTTTAATTTACTGCTCTGGTCAGGCTAAAAAGAGCTGCTGGAGGTTTAAATGCTTGCAAAGTGTTCCTTTACCTTCCCTCAAATTAAATACCCAAACATATTTGTTGTGGCTTCTATCTACTCACCTGAGCTCAGCCAGTGATGTTTTAACTACAGCCAAACGGGAACTGGGTTGTGTAAGTCCCTAAGTGCATTGGAACCTTGGAAAAAGTGGAAGTGCCTTTAATCTGTAGTTCATGGCAAGGAAATCTGAGCAAGATTAAGCCCAAAAGGCTTAAACTGGTAAATTTTTCCTGTGTGTTGACGCAAAAAATGAGAGACTGGGCATGACCTGGCCATGTGCTTTGGGATCAGCCCAGAAAGCAATGGAGTCCTGGGCTGAACCCCCAGCGTGGGCAGCAGGGAAGGGGGATTCTGGCCCTGTGCCCCATCAGGTGAGACCCCACCCGCAGAGCTGCCTCCAGCTCTTGGATCCCAGCACAGGAAGCAGCTGGAGCCAGTCCAGAGGAGGCACCAGGATGATCAGAGGGATGGAGCAGCTCTGCTGGGAGGAAAGGCTGGGAGAGCTGGGATTGCTCAGCCTGGAGAGGAGAAGGCTCTGGGGTGGCCTCAGTGTGGCCTTCCAGTGCCTGAAGGGAACTACAGGAAATATGGAGAGAGACTCCAAGGATCTGGAGTGACGGGACACGGGGGAATGGCTTCTCACTGACAGAGAGCAGGTTCAGATGAGATATTAGAAAAAAATCCTTTACTTGTGAGGGTGGGGAGGCCCTGGCACAGGGTGCCCAGAGAAGCTGTGGCTGCCCCTGGAATTGTCCAAGGCCAAGGCTGGATGGGGCTTGGAGTAACCTGGGATATGGAAGATGCTCCTGCCCATGGCAAGGGGTAGAACTGGATGGTCTTTAAGATCCCTTCCATCCCAAACCATTCCACAATTCTGTGGTTCTGTGGCAAGAAAATGTGCTGCATTGTAAGTATCCTGAAAGTCATGGCAGCAGAGAGGGCTTTTGGACTGATTATTCTTTATAAATAAGTATCTCAGAAGTGCACTCTTTGCAAGAAAGACTGTACTCAAGAGCTTTAACAAGGCCTAAGCAGATGTGAATGTCACTGTAATTTCCTTTTTCTGGGGTTTAGTATAGTCCAGATGTCAACAGCTGATAAAACGGATGACCCAAAAGCTCAAAAATATTAAGAAATCAAGACATCTTGACAAATAGATACCTTCTCATCCAATATAACCATGACTCAGTGAAAAAAATTTAATTCATTGCTTAAGTAAGATTGAACATCCTTAGAGAACGTTTTGGGAAGGCACTTCAACAATCCATGAAGTACATTCAGGAACACAGCTGCAGGGAAGGAATAAAGCGTAGGCAATTATACAGAGGCTTGAAAAAGATACAGACTGGGCAAATTGTATGAATGTAATTGAATAAAAGCCTCCATTTTCATCAAATTGTTCACTACGCACCGGCAAGGTACTTAAAAAATAAAAAGAGATTTTTTAAATGAATGTTTAGGTTTGGATTTAGGCAACAGAAATGAGGTACCTGAGTCTGTCTATCTAAACATTGCATGAATTATCGTTGTAATTAGCATATGGAGATGCCAGAGACAGCACTAGAATTTAAGGGTCTTCAACAGCCTTGAAAATGGGATGGTTTTATCTGTGTGCTAAACACAGGAGTGGTGCTGAGCTTGGCTGCAAGCTCGCTGTTGTAAAGTCTGGCCTCGGGTCATAACTGCTTATGCAAAATGCAATCCAAGATTTAAAACACCCTAAACAATGGGCTTTAATGGCAAAGATAAGTAACTACTTGATCTAAACTCACAGAGGCCCATCATTCCCAAAACGCAATGACTTGGACACTTAACTATGAAAGAAGGTGCAATTAGGTCTGCGTGTTTTAAAATCCTTATCTTAATGAATGTAGGAGTTAATACCTGACTACAAATGAGGAGAAAAGAGGGCAACAGTCCTCAAGAGTTAAGCAGCAGTTTTCTCTCTAGTTTTTTGAGACTAAAAGATGGTGGCAGAGTGGGGGCTGGAGTGAAATGAAAAGAGACTGTAGCAAGGGTTTATTAAATAAAAACATTGAAAGCACAGATAGATCTGATCGGCCGCCGTATGAAACACAGGCTGAAGCACAGGGCAAAGCTTGCTTTGAAAGACAAAAAACATGCTAAAATTATGTCAAACTTTACCCTTTGCTGGTGTTATCTGACATCCAGGATCTGTGCTGCTTCACTCTGCCCTTCCCGGACGCTGCCCTTAACGCTGTGGAGTGTCAAAGTCTCTTTGCCTGTGTCATCATAAGGACTTTCCCCGACTGCAGCCGACAGAGCGGCTGAGTCTTGCAGTAGAAATTGAACAAAAGGAAATCCAGATAAAAAGCTGGCTAAGAACAGACGAAACAAAAAAAGTAGAGAAGGACTGAGGTGAGGGGTGACCTTTTCCACGTTCCCAGGACTGCAACACCGCAGGGTAGCAGCCAGATCCTCAGGTGCTGTTGAGCTGATAGAGACCCAGATTCAGCCTCCCAGGCTTCACAAGGATTCCCGAACGTGGGATCCCTCTATAATTGGTGGAGACCATCCCACAACCTGAATGCCAGGGAGACACTTGTGAAAGAAGAGGTACTTCTCTTCCTTTGCTGGCTTTTGGAGCAGAAGTGTACTCCCGTTTGCAGAGCTCAGCGTTGATTTTTGAGGCATGGATCATGGATTTCTGAATATGGGTTGTTGTCAATGCTGGTGTAACCTGAAAGGGATTCAGAGGCTTTCAAGGCAGGGCTGAGGTCTCGTTTCTCATCTCTAATCTGTGTACTGAGGGCTAAAGCGTCAAAAGCAGCTACCAGAAGGTGACAATCAGACTATTTTAAAAGGGCAGAAAGGAAGACTCAGGGAACTACAGACCAGTGAGCCCCACCTGTGTGCCTGGGAAAATCACGGACTAGATCCTCATGGAAGCTCTGTGCCTGGGAAAATCATTGAGCAGATCCTCATGGAAGCTCTGTGCCTGGGAAAATCATGGAGCAGATCCTCATGGAAGCTCTGTGCCTGGGAAAATCATGGAGCAGGTCCTCATGGAAGCTCTGTGCCTGGGAAAATCATGGAGCAGGTCCTCATGGAAGCTCTGTGCCTGGGAAATTCATGGAGCAGGTCCTCATGGAAGCAATGTTAAGGCACATGCAAGACAAAGAAGTGATTTGAGACAGCCAGCAGGGTATCACCAAACCGTGCCTGACCAACCTGGTGCCTTCTAGGAGGCAGTGACAGCAACAGCCAAGAAGGAAAGACCAGTTGGTGTCATCTACCTGTGTAGAGGGACAGAAATCAGTCTGAGAAGTTAATTTTAGGCTTACAAATCCACGGGTTTTTTTATATGAATTCCCAAGTGGATTTCTCTTTTTTTCCTGCCAGGAAAGGATGACAAATGGTACAAGAAGGTAAGCTTAGTATGAGAATGCAGGCAGTTGTGTGCCTTTTGAAATTACACGGAGATTTTATAAATCTCAGGTCAGGCTTCTTTCAGAGCACTGTGCTTAGGAGAATAAAATCATACGGTGTGTCTTGAAAGGGTACAGCAGAGTGCAATTAGGCTTATCTGAAATAAAAGGGATTTGTATTAAAAATGTCAAATATATTGTGTTGCACTGCATTACTTGGTGATTGAGTGGTTAATTCTATGGGAGAAATACAATTCTGAAGCCAGCTTGTGAATTATATGGATCTAGCCTGCTGGAACAGATCACAGATCTGCAAGAGGATTTTTTTGACTGCAAAATGAATGGTTTAAAGGGAAAGACCCCCATCAAGGGATCAGAGTGACATTTCAGCTTTCATTTTAACCAAAATGTTCTATGTTTGGATGTTGTAAACATTACTGTTCAGTAGAATAAATGCTTAAGACAAAACATGTAATACAGCCTTTTAGGACTGACCTTTCAGTCCTGGTCCCCATAAAAACCCAACCCAAACAGTAGCAGACCAGCAAATAAATAAAACCCAAACCACAGATAAAAGAAATCCATCCATGGAAATTTAAGATTCTTTCCTCATCAAAGCACCAGGATGCCAAGTTTTTTGAAAGGCACTAATTATATTCAGAGCATAGCACGTCCTGGAATTCAGCCTTCTTCAAGGTGTCTCTAGCTGGGCACCTGAAGCACCCGCAATAATTAATTGCTTTTCCAAAACCTGGACTAGGACCCAGATTCCAGGATTTTGATCCAGGTCAGGACAGCAATAATTGGTCCATTGATGAGATTTCTTTCTCATGCCACACTCTCCTGAGGGGCACGAAAGAGAAGGAATGCACAGTTTTAGAGTGATAGTGAAACTTATGCTGAGCTGGGAAAGCTTCCAGCGGTATTTTGGATGCTGCTGCAGTACAGACAAACCCGGCAGTAACAAACCTTGTTTGCCATTAGATATATTTGCTAAAATAAATGTGGAGGTAAAATAGTCAGCAAATTGGACCAGCTGAGGCTTTTTACTTTCCTCCTGATTTATAGCTATAACACCCCTGCAAATTTTAAGCTAGTATCAAATCCCTGCAGAATCTTTATCCTTCTTAAACCAAATAATTGTCTTCTGCAGGAATACCAATTTTCCTGTGCCTCCAGGCTTGCAGTCTTTGATAGAAATTTCTTTTGGATGCTAATTTATTTGGTTATGTTACAGAGTGAAAAATCTCTTTGCAGCCAGATTCTGGTAGGGAGAAGGAATACAAAACTACATCACCAGTGTGTATTCCAGAAACATGATGAAAACTAGGAACAGGAGGAGGAAATTACAGTTAAATGGTCCTCCTGATTTTATGGGATTCCCCCAAGTATTAGGATTATTCACTCTAAGTGGCCATGCAAATGGGCTACAAAGGACAGTGAAGATTAAAGGGTTGGCACAGGTCAATCAGGGGATCAGATTTACTCTTGAGCTCTTGTAGTTCTCCAAATTTTGGCACCTTTCAAAGTGGTTATTTGGACTCTCAACGGCTGTTGTAGGGAAATGAGCACCTCTGGAAGATTTGCTTCTCATCCTGAGGCAGAGGTCTGTGATTGGTAGATAATTTTTCTTCAGAAAAATACATCCAGCTCATACAGTTCTCATTTCCAGCCAGTTTTTTCATTCAGGTTTAGTAATTTAAATATCCCCTTCCGTGAAGAAGCTACTGGTGGTTCAAAAGCCCACGTGCAGCTCAGCTGACATGACATCTGACAGGAATCAGAAGGACTCCAGCCTCCAGCTGTTTCCAGACTTTTCCCTCTGGCTTTTTAGGTACCTCTGCAGTTTCAAGGCTGATAAAGCAGCATCCTCCTCTTTCTTTTTCTTCTACAACCTCTTGGAGAAATAACTTGGCTGGTAGGGCAATGAATTTTACAGTTTGGTTGGGTTCTTCATGTTTCTATGTATGGAGGTGAATTTATCTGCTCTTTGCATTAGAAAAGATGATCAGTGTAAATCTGGGGTGCTAATTGGCACATCTCTAATTACCTTCTTCTATCCTGGGCTGATCCCACGGCATGGACAGCAGGGTAGGGGGAATTCTGCCTCTTTGCCCTGCTCAGGTGAGACCCCACCTGCAGAGCTGCCTCCAGCTCTGGGTCCAGCATAAGGAGGATGTGGAGCTGCTGGAGCCTGTCCACAGGAGGCCACAGAGATGCTCCAAGGGCTGGAGCCCCTCTGCTCTGGAGCCAGGCTGGGAGAGCTGGGGGTGTTCACCTGGATAAGAGAAAGCTCCAGGGAGACCTCAGAGCCCCTTGCAGGGCCTAAAGGGGCTCCAGGAGAGCTGGAGAGGGATCTGGGACAAGGGATGGAGGGACAGGACACAGGGAATGGCTTCACACTAAGAGAGGGCAGGGTCGGATGGGATTGTGGGAAGAGATTCTTCCCTGTGAGGGTGGGGAGGCCCTGGCACAGGGTGCCCAGAGAAGCTGTGGCTGCCCCTGGATCCCTGGAAGTGTCCAAGGCCAGGTTGGATGGGGCTTGGAGCAACCTGGGCTAGTGGAAGGTTTCCCTGCCCATGGCTGGGGGTTGGACCTGGATGGGCTTTAAGTTCCCTCCCACCCCAAAGCATTCTGTGATTCTGTGATTAAGACACTTTTCTATGACACATTCTATGACACTTTTGCATGACTGACAAATTGCAGATTTATTGAGCCATCCTTACATTGATTAGTAAATATGATTTTTAAGCTCAGGTGTTTTCTCACAGGTGCAGTCAAATCTGTCTTCAAGTCACCTAAATTCCACTGACACAGGGACTAGAACTCTAAATTCCCAAAGACTTGCTGACAAAGGGTAAATTCAACTCCTCAAGTTAGCCCTCTGTGAATTCACACCGAGACAGTGACACTGACATCCTTGCTCCTGCCTGAGTGGAAAAGGATTTGTCTAACCTGAAATAAAAGTACTAAAAAAAAACCCCAAAACCAAAACCAACAATCAAACAAAAACCCAAACCAAACTAAAACCAAGCCAAAAAACCCCAAACCAACACCCCCTTCTTATACTGACCCTGCTAAACTACCATAAGCAGTAAAATATCAGTATCAGCAAGAACCAAATCCTTAAGACTAACTGGATGCCTGACTCGTAAAGCTCCATTCAGGGATTGTCTCTTTGATCCCTTTGGAAAACAAGCTTATATTTTAAAACGTGTGATTTCCTTTTTTATTAAAAAAAACCAAAACCACCCAAACCCAAACCTCATCTGGTGTTTATGCACCTCGTTCTGAGTAAACAAAGGAGACACAGACTGGAAATCTTCAGCCTGCAGAGCTTTTTGTGTTGCTTTTACCCGCCTCTGGACTTAATTGCAAAGACTTCATTGTTCATCTGCAGAAGTTTTGGAAACAAGTCATTGTTCCTGCAATTCTGCAGGCTGTGGGAAATCATATTTTTGAAGCTGCATGGGTCTTAACAAACCAGGGTTTCGAAATCTTTATTAACCATAGGTAGCTGCTGCTCCAGTAACCCTATTGAGTTCTCCTCCTCTCTTGCTAAGCAGCAAGACAATTAACTTGACCTATGTCTTAGTAAATTTAAGTCAAATCTTCAGCAGTTAATTACAGAAAAATGATACCAACATTACATTTAAGGCTGGGCAGTTTTCATTTCAGGAGAAGTGATAATGTTTCCTGCAAACCTGTATGCTCTGAATTACAGCATTAATTTGAAATGGTTATTGTAATCCCTGCAATGATTAAAGTTTCTAGGGCAATTTGAAGGTAAAAGAGAAACCTCAGCGCTATTAAGGTGGAAAAAAAATATTAAATGAATAGTTGAGGTGACAGAGTTAAGGCAGATGGATTGTGGGCCTTATTCTGTGCTGATTCCCTTCTCTAGCAGTCAGGGAGAATTTTCCCACAGTACCTTCATTTACAGCAACACCTTTTCAGATACATCATAATCTAACACTTATTGTTCAGATTCTGCAGCACTTTTAAATTCAAAATCATGTGATTCCACAGTTTCTCCCTTTTGTGAATAAGTCACAAAGCAGGATTTTATCTCTGGGATTTTCCTGTCAATGCACACCACACAATGGGGCATTTGCTGCTATTCTGATCTTGCAGCAAGTCTGATTGAAAAATCCCACTTCATTTCTGAACTGAAAGCAGGAATTAAAGTTGTGTCTTATTTTTTTTTTTCCTTAAAACGAGGCCTCAGCTAGGAACTCAGGTATATATTCTCATCATTTAAACATGAAATCAATAATTTGGACAGATGGCGTATTATATAAATCACATATTGCACAGTGGACCTGCTTTAAAAAATATTAACAAAAAATATTTCTCCTTGGTAAGTGTCTGTGAACTGATCTTTGCAGCAATGTGCTGCTGTGCTTGCAGACCATCATATCCTGGAAGAATTTCCTGCCTTTTTACTGAAATAGTCTTGGGGTTGTCACTGCTTGGACAGCTACAGCTGCAGTTCAGCTTTGCATGTTTGAGTTTGAGTTGCCTTTGGCCCTTCAGAGACCCAAACTGCTGGTCACTGGAAATTTGGCTCTTCAAGAAAAACGCAGCTATTCCTGTGTGGCTGTTGCAGTAGAAGCCTCATTTCTTGGGGGGATCAAGACACTGAAATGGAACAACTTTCTCACTGCCGCAGCACATCTCTATAACGTGGGTTTATGCTTTATGCAGCACAGACGCAGGGAACAGAGTTACATCAGTGCAGCAACCCAATGCAGAGGAAAAGCTCTTTACCTCTGCAGGTGATTGTTCCTCAGAGAAAGGGATGTTGTAAAACATGTCCTGTGTTAGAGTCAGAGCTGCTCAGAGTTTAACTCTTCTTGAAGTATCTCGAAAAGAGAGGTGCCACAAACACAGCTGATAAAATGTTTGTTTTCTTTCTCTTTCACCAACAGGCTTCTCTCTGGTGGCCAGTAACAGGACCCAAGGGAGTGGCTGGAGCTGTGTCAAGGCAGGGTTAGGCTGGATATCAGGGAAAGGATCTTCCCCCAGAGGGTGCTGGGCACTGCCCAGGCTCCCCAGGGAATGGGCACAGCCAGAGCTGCCAGAGCTCCAGGAGGGTTTGGACACTGCTCCCAGGGATGCACAGCGTGGGATGGTTGGGATTGTCCAGTGTAGGGCAAGGAGTTGGACTGGTTGATCCTTGTGGGTCCCTTCCAGTTCAGGACATTCTGTGATTCTATGACCTCAGTGGTGCTGCCCTATTGAGTGTACTGGATCCCAGAGCAGCTGCTGACAATCCCAAATTCAGTGCCTCTATTTCAGATAAAAGACTGCATCCAAGTCACCTCTGTTTCCCATGTAGGTACTAGGCAATACTGGCAGACAACACCGCCTGCCCCTTTCTAGAAAGAGTATTTTATAGAGATGTTGGAGCTGGTTTTGTACCCTTGCACGAGGACTCACTTTTGTGTCTTCTTCCAACTTCCTTCCCACCTGTTCTGCAAGGCTTGCCATGGTTTCCACTTCGGTCTGCCAGTAAAATTGCTTTGTCTCTATCTGATTACTTTCTGCCTGTAAATTATTTGATAATCGCAGTTCTTTCCTCCATCTCAGTGAAGTCCAGGTGCTTCTGACAATGCTACCTCAGGGCTTGTGAAAGCAAAATGTGGGTAGAAAAGCTGATGTTTCATAGGGGAAGATGAAACAGAAATGAATTCACAGCAAATATTGAACTCTTAAAGGAGGGGTCATAAGAAGCACTGGAATTTTAGGGTGGCTGGTACCAGTGTAGAGCTCTCAAAAATACATAAAACTATGTACATAAGGCTTAAAACTAGGAAAATCAGAATTCCCAAATACTGACCCAGAAAGAAATAAAAAAGATTTTAAAAATCTACCCACAGGCTTTTTGATCTGTAGTTCAGCACTGATTCACTCTTCATTTTATTGTATCGAGACGTAAATATAAATTTAATATGGATAGGGCCAGCTACTGACCCTGGCTGAGGATCAGTCCCACTGCTTGAGAACACAAATGGATATAATAGAGATGGGTTTTATTTCTCTGTGTGATTTTTTTCCCCCTAGAGCTTAATGAATAAAGATAAACATTCTTCCATTAACTGAATTCACTCGTTCCTCACTCATGTTTGCATTCATTATTAGCTTCCTAAGGAGACACAGCTACGTGATCTCATGTCTACAAACCCAGCTCTGCTCCTGCTCCTCCCTCCATCCTCTCCTGATTTCTGCAACTCAGTCAATCCCAAAAGAGATTTGAAGAGGAGGAGGTAGGAGATTCGGAGAGAATTCAATATCCACAGGGTGGTGAAGGGAATTAGCACTCCCTGAATGGAAAAGACAGGAAGAGCTGACATTAGACAATTTATCTGGTGGCAGCTGGCCAGCCTCACAGGCACTGGCCCACTGGCTGGCAGGCATCACTCTGAAATGGGGATAACACACCTCTTTTCTCACCCAGCAAGACACTGAGAGTCTCAGAGGGAGAGCTGCAATTGATGCTGTGAAGGCACAAACCTGTAACAAAGCTGGGTTTTTACCTCCTCTGCTCACAGAATGACTTCTTTCATCCTCGCTTCATTGCACCTCCAGGAACCACATCCATTTCATTCAACACAGGTTACTGAATTTGCTCAGGAGAAGCCAGGTGAAATTTGGAAAACTTGAGTTAGATGACTCCAGAAAACCCTCTGGCTTTAAATTCTGTGAAGCTGAGAAAAAATACGCAGAACAAAAAGCATGAATAAAGTGGACTTCAAAGTGAACTGTGACAGTGGATCCAGAAATGGATTGTTTGGGTGGTCATGGTCATCCAGACATGAATCCAGACCACTCAGCTTTTAGAGTCAGTGATAAATACACAACTGAGATTACATTTTAACATTGCTGATCAGTGTTTGACACCGGACACTCTCCAGAGAAGCTGTGACAATGTTGGGCTGGATGAGGCTCAGAGTAACCTGGTCTAGTGGAAAGTGTCCCTGCTGGAACTAAATCAGGTTTAAGGTCTCTCCCTACCCAAATAATTCTATGGTTCTATGATCAAATTTTAGAAAAGGTGGCTGTGAAGTACAGTGAATTCACTGGATAATGTCAGTCACCATGAAATTATTTGCTGAACTCTAATATTTTCTTTCCCATTATGAGTGGGATTAAGAACAATGGGATTTTAGATGGAAAAAATGAAACTGTTACAAGAGGAAGCACCTGGGAGAAGGAAGTAAGACAAGCTGGCCAACACAGTCTTGTGCTTTAGCTTTTCTCCTTTGGACAGTTGATTTCCAATGTCTTTCAGAGCCCAGCAGAGAAGAGAAGACAGAAGAAAAAAGGGAAAATTAGAGGCTGCTGTTCAAGTTTTTGTATAATATGCATCCCTTGAGCAGTATTTGCTCCTGAAGAACAATCCAATCAGGGACCTCTGAGCCTGATGCCAATGTGTTCCCAATCACAGCGTTACCCGATGGTCGCTGACGTGGGAGGGAGGAGGATGAGGCTCTCTCTGTAAACAGTCCCTAGTGAGGTGCCAAGGCAGGACAGAGTGTATCAAAGAGGATTGTGTCTGACACAGCTCTTTTTCAAAGGGATGTTTAGCTTCCCAGAGAAGAGGGAATCTTGCCTAATCCATAATGACCCAAATCGTTCTGCAATACGTCCTTTTAAGCGAGTTTGGCCATGTAGTTTCTCACTGACAAAATCCCTTGATTTTCTAGGGATGTAGAAGAAGATTAGTGCATAAAAGACCATCTGTCTCCTTGCTGCTGACAGGCTAAAAAGATGGTCCTTTTGCTCTCTGTGGAGCAGGTTGCATCCCTCCCAATCTGGAGGCAGCGAGCGTTCGTGATCTCTGTGAAACTCCGGCCTGCAACAAGCATTTCCTTTCCCTGGATTTGCTGCCCTGGGATAATCCCCTGGCTGCTCCATGGGCTGACCTGTGTGTGAGCTCCTGGAGCTCCTCACACCCGAGGGACACAGGCTCATCTATCAGGTACTGATGGTTTGGCTTCAGGATTGGATGTAATCGTGCCTTTCTGGCAGGCAGACGAGCCTTCCATCAGGAAAGCTTCACATCCTGATTACTGATAAAGTCTTTTGGGAAAGAAGGGAGAGTTTTCCACCTGTCAGAGGTAGCAAACAGACATTACTTCCTGTGTTGTGGCCAGTGCTGTGCAGTGAGAAGCACAGAACTGTCTGACTTTCATTATTGCTCACACCAGTGCAGCATTTGGAGCCTGGGGCTTTTCCATGCTGTGCGCTTTGCAAACTCAAAAAAATAACCCCTTACCTTCCTGGGGGTTTGTAGCATGGATAGGTAAGACAGGCAAAGAAAATAAAGGCTTATATTGCTGTTCCAGGGATGGCAAACAGGCATGCAGAGAATACCATGGAGTGTAAGGTTAGAGGTGGCAGACATTCAAGTCTTTTCTCAATTTCTTTACTATTTCTCTGCAACTTTCCAGCTGGGTTTGTTCGCATTCCTTCACCCCAACTATGTGGTGACACGGAATATAAACACATTTAATAGTTTTTAGCATTTACAATAGAAAGGTACAGGAAGCATAATCCTCTGTCATGGATCACTCTGTCCTTGCTTTTAGGTGTCTCACAAAAAATATGGTTACTACCCCCTTACACATCACACATGCAGTGGGCCAGTTTAATACCAAGTTAATATTTAATAGTTTTCAAAACCTTATGCTATCCTCAGGGAAAGATGCTTCCTGAATGTAAAATGTAATCTCACATTTGGTGGATTTGAGTTTTGCACTTGTTGTTGGATCAGCTGCTGCTGTTACCAGATAGGCTTATCTAGATCCTGGCAGAGCTAAAAAATTGTATGTGTGTGTCTTTTGGGTTGTGGTCTGTGTATCCTGCCAGCCACATTCAATTGCTTCATTCTGGGGCTCTTTTATTTTTCCGGGAAAGGAGACTCGGTTTCTTGCCTTCTCCCCTCCCTGCACGGTTTTTAGGCACCTTGGTTATCAGAATGCTCATTTCCCCATCCATAAAGCATGGATAATAAAATAGGAGTGTCTGTAGTGTGAAATTGAAACTCCTGGCACCACAACACAAGCCACTGTAGCACTGACATTCCTGGTGGGCCAGTGAAGGCAACAGGGGGCTTATAATACCTTCTTATTGGTCCATGTGTCTTAAGAAAGAGGAAAGCTTCAGTCATAAATTGTTTAATGTAATTTTTTTTTAACTAGCAGAAGGAAGGCAAGACCAGGAGAGAAGTGGAAAGCCGGGAGAAGTGTTCATGTCTCTTCTAAGTGGAAAAAGGACAGAGACTCTGGTGCTGGTTTTTTAGGTATTTTTTAATCTGGGGTTCTCAGAGCTGTGAGAAAATATACCTCAAACCCTCTTTCCTTAGAGAAGGTAGTTCTAGATTTCACCAGAGAATTTCCAAGCTCTCCAAGACAGAGGCTTAATAGTGCTTTTTGTTTCCACCATGCACGTAACATGGAACCAAGAAATCACAGAATCACAGAACGGTTTGTGTTGGAGGGTACCTCGCAGATCATTTAGTTCCAACCCCCAGCCATGGGCAGGGACATCTTCTAGCACAGTACCAGGTGGGAGCTCCCTTCACACCAGCTGCCCCAGCTCAGGGCTGTGCCATGTCTGTGACCTGCTTGGCAAAGCAGCAGAGTCACAAGGTTGTGGTCTTGGTGCTTTTTCCTACAGCTGCTCAAGCTCTAACTTGCCATCGAGGTTTTCCAGCTCTCTGGCTCTTTCTGCAGAGTTTGCCTGTAACAGGAGGCTGTGAGAATGATTGTGCTGGGTCGGATGAAAAGTCCTCCTAGCCCAACATCCTTTTTCAGACAGCAACCAGCTCTGGATACTTGGGAAGAGCTTGGGAGCAGGAGTGCATGTCATCCTGCTTCCCCAGAGGGCTCGTTCACTCCATGAGCTTAGAGCTTATGTTAAAAGAGAGGTGGTGTTTTCATGTTTAGCTGTCCTCAACATAGGACACTTTCTCCCATGAATCTCTTTAAAATCACCACCTTTGTAAAGGACATCCACAATCATTGAGTCCAGCTTTTGACAGAACACCACCTTGTCAACTAAACCTGAGCACTGAGTCCAGCTGTTCCTTCAACACCTCTGGGGATGGGGACACTACCACCTCCCTGATCAGCCCATTCCAATGCCTGATCATCCTTTCAGTGAACTAATTCTCTCTGTTGTTCAACCTGAACCTCTCCTGGTACAGATTGAGGCCTTTTCCTCTTGTCTTGCCACTGATTGCCTGGAGAAGAGGCTGATCCTCACCTGGCTACAACCTTCTTTCAGGGAGTTGTAGAGAGTGGTAAAGTCTCCCTCGAGCTTCCTTTTCTCCAGGCTAAACAAACCCAGCTCCCTCAGCTGCTCCTGGTGCTCCAGACCCTTCTCCAGTTCTGTTCCCTTCTCTGGACAGGCTCCAGCCCCTCAATGTCTTTCTTGTCCCGAGGGGCCCAGAACTGGACACAGCACCCAAAGTGTGACCTCACCAGCGGCCAGCAGAGCGGACAGGCACTGCCCTGGTCCTGGGGCTGCACCACTGCTGACACGGGCCAGGTGCCTTTGCCCACCTGGGCACAGCTGGCTCGTGTTCAGCCGCTGCCAACAGCACCCCCAGGCCCTTTTCTGCCTGGCCAATTCCCAGCCAGTCTGCCCTCAGGGTTTGGCTTCTCTCTGCACCGATGTAAATCAGGGTTGGCCCCTGTTCACTCAGGCTGGGCACTTCACAACAACTTTTTGAACGCTTATTTGAACACGTGGGAGAGGCTTTCTGCTGTGCAGAGGATATGGATTTAAAAAGAAAAGCTTTGTTTCATCCTGAGAAAGCCATGCTGCTTTATAGAGAATCTAATCCAGATTCCTGCAGCCAGGAAGCTGAGATGGTGAGTTTTAAATGCCTGCTGAAAAGAGTGTGAAATGAATAGATTTCATGTATCATGTTTGAATTGTTTGCCTGCTTCATAACCTGTTTGCTAGGAAGGTTCCAAACCCACTCCAGACACTTTCGCTACCCACTGTATGTAGGCAAGTTTCTTGTGTTTCCATATGCTCTGAGGGCTGTGCTTCCACCACTCCTATTTTAGATGGTAAATTTTGTGATTGTTGTGGAGTTGGCAGAAGCAGAGTAATGTGTGTGCAAACTTGTGCCCCTGTGTCCATCCGAGACGGGCAGCTGGAGCTCTGATATGGTCCTGCCTTCCTTGCCAGCGGATTAGGGAAGGATTATGAAAGAAAAGGATACCAAGGGGAAGCATCATTTCATGTCTGCACTGCAGCAATCCTCCAGCTGGCATCAGCCTCAATTTGCTCTGTGCTTTACCTGTGAGGTCAACAAGGGAGACACACAGAGAGAAACCAGGAAAGCCTGGAAGCAGAAGGCAAATTGTCTGGCACTTTTAGTTCTCTTATAGTCAGGATAGTGCCAGTCTGCAAGACAATTGCAGCACACATGGGAAGGTTGGATTGAGGATTTGGGCACTGCCCAGCATTCATGTTTCTGCTTCACCACAGACTCCCCATGGCTTTGGGCAAGGTATTAAAGGCCAGGTCTGAAGAAATAAGGGGTGAACACAGCAAGCACAGAAACACTGTGAGAGTGACCATCAGGTGTCTCTACAGACAGTGCAAACCAATACAGAGACACAGCTTGGGACTGGGCAGGGTGAAGGCTGGTGTGGAATTTCACAAAGCTGCTCATTCAAGTTAACATGGCATAAATATAGATATTTCTACATCAGACTCCATTGCAAGGCACAAGACATACCAGAGGATGGAAAATAGGTTCCTAGATCATGAGCTATGATCATGAAGATCTGCTCTACAGCCCAGCCTTGTGCAGGATGGAGCACTCACATGTTCCCTATCCCATGGCCCAGATCTGATGCCAACCAGTCTCCACATGTCCCATGTGTGCAGCCAGTGTTCCCACCATTAGGCTGTTCTAGGGAACCTCTGGAAACCATCAGCATCCAGGCAGAAATTCCACATCCACGGGGCTGGAGGGAAAGTACTTATGACTAAACACTCTGCAAAGTATAAAATCATTGGGATTGTGGAGTTGTGGGCTTGAAGGTTAGCACAGATATGAGAAAATTCCCATTAATATCCTGATTTAGCTGCCTGAATTCTCTCCTTTTTGGCTGAAGTCCCTTTCCAAAGAACTCAGGTCTTTGTGGAGGGAAAGCTGTTGTGTCATGTAACAGAAAGTGGCGTATTCTAAACCCACTACGCTGAGCATGTTTAAGTAACGGAATTTGTCCTAGGGTTAGAGTGAAAAGCTAGTTTCCCTGGATATGTCCTTCCTAGAAAAAATCTTCAGGATGTAAGACAGTGAGTCATCTCCTAGAGCAGAGGAGAAATGCAAAGCAGTGCAACTCTTAAAGCTTGTCAGAGAGCAGAGCACCTGCACCAGGCAAGGCATTACACAGACGGACATGAGAAGAGCTCAAAGGTCATTTTTTCCTCCATTTTAAATATGGATCCAGAAGGAAACACTCAAACAGCGAGGCCACCTCCTGCTACCCAATTATTTAGAAAGGTAAGAGTCCAGACTGTGCCACAGAGAAGCACTTAGACTTTCTCATCAAAATGTGACCCTGGCAAAGTGAACACTCTGGGAGGTCAAATGCATTTCCACTCAGGGCAGTATCACTTCCAAGAGCCTGAATGAAGGATTAACGAAGATGACTTGACATTTACCTGGATTCATGTGCAGCTAATAGGGCTGATAAAAGTGCTCCATGAATAATGCATATTGGGTAATTCACAGATGGAAAGATTCATCTTCTTCCATATGCAGAAGGGATGGGGGAGGGTGGGTCATCAGACAGAAAAGATTGGTCTTTAGATCCATAATATCCTTATCAGTGGAAAGACAGGTCAAGATTTCCTGGTTTAGTATCATAGCTGCTTCCATTAAGGAAGTAATTTTAATTACATAAAGGGTCACAGCTCCTGTCTTTGTTTTGGGGTTTTTTGGGAGGAAGAGGGAAGACAGGATTTGGAGTAATCAGCAAAATGCATCCAATGCGGCTGATTTCCTTGGGGGCGGTCCATGGAGGGGCTGAGCACAGTGTCACAGAATAGCTGAGCTCACAAGGAACCTCTGGAGATTGTCTGCTCCAAATCCATGACCACAGAAACACCAGCTACAGCAAGGTCTCCAGGCAAGCATCCAGAAAATCTGGGTTTGAAAGTCTCTAAGGATGAAAAATCCACAGTTCAGTCACCCTGACAGAAAAAATGTTGGGTTTTTTTTACCTTGTATTTAAATTGTTTCTTGCTTTTCCATTTGTGACCATCATCTTTTGTCCTGTTACTGGACACCACCTGGTCCATCTGCTTCACTTGCCCATCAGGTATTTACACACCTTGAAAAGACCCCTCACAAAGATAAATCAAATCAAATCAAATCAAATCAAATCAAATCAAATCAAACCAAATCAAATCAAATCAAATCAGTCTCAACTCTCTCAGCCTTTCTTCACTGAGAGATACTCCAACCCTTATTCACCTTTGAGGCCCCTGAGCCAGTGTTACCGTGACCCGTTGTGGCAGTATTTTGACCGTGGATGCAGTGATTCCTCGTGTTCCCAGGGAAAGGTGAATGTTTGGGGGAATATTTTCTTGTTCTAGACTGCAGCTGACAGGAGCAGCCACCCACTCTGTCCTGCAGTTCACAGAGGGGGTGACACGGTGACTACCTGTCGCTGTGCATCTGGTGTTCTTCGAAATCCAGCTTGTGAAATCTCACAGCTACTTTTAAGAGAGGCTTAGAGAAAAGATGTCTTGCCTGGAGCCAGGGTTAATGACATTGAATCCTACTGGTGGCCACAGAACTGATTCAGTTTGGAAAGTGCTGCTGTGGGGTTTTGTTCATTGCTGTGATGGGACCACAAATCAAGCACAACTTTCCCAAGGATGTGCCTGGATAATTTAGTCATATCCCCTTGAAGACCACAGTGCCCTTTAAATTCAAAAAGCTGGGTTGAACACAGACTAGAACAATTACATTTTTAATTAGGACAACTCAAAGCAATTTGGTAAGGCAGAGGAAGAAAGAGAAGACACTGTGTCCTTGCTTCTCCTTTTGATTTCAGTCAGCTCAGTGGTTTTCTGGGTTTCAACAATTTCTAAATGACTGCTTTGCTCTCTTCAGCAGCCTCCCAGTCTTGACTTGTGGTATTCCAGGTCCTTGCTAAGTTCTCTGCCTGTTTTTTTTTGTGTCTGCCCCATCCTTTGGTCTTGAAGCCTCCTTGAGAAGGTCAATTAAGCCTGGAATGGGCTTCCCAGGGCAGTGGTTACAGCACTGAACCTGTCAGAGTTCAAGAAGCGTTTGGACAGTGCTTTCTGGCACTGAAAGGGATTCTTGGGGTGTCCTGCACAGGGCCAGGAGCTGGACTAAATGATCCTGATGGGCCCTTTCCAACTCAGAATATTTCTATGCTTTTTGTGATTCCTAGTTCCAAAGGAGGAACTCCCTGCCGCTCTGCAGATTTCCATCTGTCCCAGGCACTTTCCAAAGGCATGTGGCAGATTACACATTTTTAAAAAGCCAGATATCCTTTGGCATAATCAATCAGCTGAAAAGGCTCTGTCCTGTTGATGCAAGAGGGAGGAAGGATGTTCCACTGGCCATCAAATTTCTCCTTTCCCCATAGCTGGGTTGATCTCCACTCCAATGCAGTGTCCTTGAACCAAGGACATCCTCATCTTCATCCCCCTCTACATTAGAGCTGGATTTTAGTCTGAAGGTTCATTTAAATCAATGGCAAAATTCCTCCTGTTTTCAACAGAAGGAAAATTTCTTCGCTTGAGTGGACTTTTACCCAGTCAGGAGTTCACACTCGTCTTGGTAAATCGGAAAAGACATCCCCAAGCTGGTGAGAGGGATTCTGACCAAACTCCCCGAGGCTGCACAGAAGGGTGAATTCTTCAGGGACACAAAGCCAGGACATCTGCCTCCAACTCTGGAGTCTGCAGGAGCAGGACTCAGGCGTGCCTTGACTTCAGTGGCACAACGTGCACACAGCTCCCATCATCATGGCTGTCCCATGCCACCACCATGGGACCTCAAAGAGCAGTGACACCACTGCCAAGAATGAAGCTCTTAGAGCTCCCTAAAGGGCTTCAACTCAGCCTGGGCTGTGCCCACAGGCTGGCCATGAGCAGGTGACACCAGTGCTGCTGAGAAAGGGAGAAATCCCCATAGAACAGCAAACATTGACAATCCACGCTCTGCACAAAATCCTCTGGATTATGTAGCTTCTAAAGCAGGGTATTTAATGAGGGGCTGGGCTCCTTTGTGTGATGATTTGTAGCACTTCAGTCAGCTGAAGTTTGGGCTCTTTGTATATTCACGAACTGTGTGAGACTGTGTCTGTCTGGGTGTGACAGGCACTGGCAGCCACTTCTCCTCCGGGGCATATTTGTGGCATATCAGCTACTTAGTGCCATCTTGTTCACTCAGTGGGCAAGCCAGAAATAACTGTGGAACAAACCCAAAACAAGACTTTCCTCTCTTGGAGGATCTGATGTCAATGCAACTCTTATCTTGCCAGACATGAGCCAGGTAACGTCAGAACCTAATGTCCTCTGGAAACTTCTTGCTCTCCGTTGGATGTGCAGTATCCCAGGTGAGGTTTCCATGCTGCTCTGATGCTGCATCCAAGGCAAGGATTATTGGTTTTTTGTAAATTGTGGCTGAACCTTCACAAGAGATAACTGCTAGTTCGAGACTGAATTGCTTCTGAGTATATTGGACTGAAAGCAAAGGGCCCTGAGATTCAGCTACCAGAGTGGAGAGAGGAATGGCAGTGATGTGGGAGAGAAAAGAGTCAGTTTGGTGAAAACTGAAATAAATGAGACCACAGGAACCTGCTCACTTCATGCCAAGTGAAAAAACCTCTCAGTGAATAAAAAATTTAAATATTTATTGTTCAGAGCACCAGGGAGAAAAATAAATAAGCAATGAAGGACCATATTCATCATATTCCCTAAGTGGAGAAAAGGAGACTTTTCCTTGCCCCAGCTGCCAAAACACTGACCCTGGATGCAGGAGGCAGAGATTTCACCCCTGATTTTGCTTCGGTGAGTAGAAAAGCCACATCTCCCCACCCTTTAATCCTTTTGTTGTTGGCTGTAAGTGGCATAATTATTTCTGCTACTGCTTTTCCAGTTTGCTCGTCCGTTCTGGGTGTAGCTATTAGGAGACAGGAATCCCACCTCCAGTGTGTGAGTGCCCCACCACACACTTGGGTTCAAGGAGTATTGAACACAGAATGTGACCCCTCTGCCAGGAGGATTTGAGGGAGAAAATACCACTACAGAACTCACCTGAGGCTGCAGTCTCTGAAACAAGCAACTCATCCATGTAAAGTGAAGACTCCAGGGAATACTGACACGTCCATGGAGATAGAGACAAGTCTGAGCTGGGCTCACTAAATCTCTGTTTCGTTTCACTAAGACAGAGAAGAAAAATGAGTTTCACCAACTGGGACAATTAACAATCAAGCCTCATGTCAGGTGAAAGTGTAATTAACAATGCCAGATGGAACTGCATCAACAGGAGGCAAGAAATGCTCCCTCTCCCCTGGAATATGCCACGCTGCAGCCACACGGGTCCTCCTCTGGGAAAGGGGGGCTGAAATCTGCTCAAGCAGAAGACAGAACTGGATTTAGGTTTTCTTTCATGGGCTGACACCACAAGCCCTGGGCAATTGGTTAACATGACCTTCTGTGACTGTTTTGTAATTCTTATGCTACTCTCTCCCCGCTTTGTTTTCTATTTATGCTGCAGCTACTTAGTGACTTGTCTAAAATCTTGAATTGTTCTGGGGAAAATCTATATGATGCTTTCTGTTGGTAGATTAGCTTCTCACCCTTCCATTTCTTATCCAGTTCTCAAGTTTCTTCCATGGAGGAAATATCCAAGTTATTGTAAATGTAATTTTATTTTTTTTGAATCAACCCTCTACTAAACAGTCTGCCACACTGCAGACTGCTCACTTCCATACTGAGGAGGAGGAACTCCTCTAATAATAATTATAGCACAATACCTCCCTTGAAGCACCCCCAGGAGGCTCTCTTTATCTGGGAAAGGTATTGGAATATTCAGACCTAATCACCACAACACAGAAATACAGTTCTTTAAAGGGGGAAATCAATTTTCCCTCAATATTTAAAATACTGACAATGTACTTTGCTGGAGCTAAGTGGTTAGATAAGATCATACATTCAGTGCTGGTGATCAGGAGCACAAAAGGGGACTGTGGGGTTCAGTGATAACTGTTTGTAACTAAAGAGCAACTTATTAATAAAAAAGAAAAAAGGAAGGTGTTAGATACTGCTCTCTCCTCAGTTCAGGTCCACACCAGTACAAAACCCCAACAGTGCTGATCCCTCAGGTTAAAGGTCTGTTTGCCATCCTTTGTGACATTAACAGGGCTTTTTTCTGTTAGCAAAAACTGCTGGGATCTGTGGCACAGACAAATCCTCAGCACTCACCTGGAATTCTGGTCTCTTTTCCCTTTGCTGCACCCACCCATTACTTTGTTTTGTGAGTCGCAGTGGTGGCAGTAATTCTGTCCCCTGAAATCACATTTGGGACTTCCACAGAAATTCATCTGATGGAAAACTGCATTGTCAGCCAAACTTAATTTTTTTAATGACAAGTATTTCCCTCCTGCAGGGAATTCACAGAGTCTGCTTAGAAACTCCAAACAAACGCCCAAACTTAAATACTTTAATCTCCAATCTTGCATTTTATGACATGAGAAAATCAATAGGGGTGGAGTTATTTTCTTTGCTTGTTTCTTCAAGAAAAAATTCATTATCCTACTCAATGAGACTTTATGAAGGAAAATACATGTGGATTAGATATTAGGAAGAAATTCTTCTCTGTGAGTCTGGTGAGACCCTGGCACAGGGTGCCCAGAGAAGCTTTGGCTGCCCCTGGATCTCTGGAAGTGTCCAAGGCCAGGCTGAGTGAGACTTGGAGCAACCTGGGCTAGTGGAAGGTGTCCTTGTGGTGGAAAAATTTTTAAGGTCTCTTCCAACCTGAACCATTCTGTGATCCTAAATACAGAGGGCAGCTGAACAAATCTGACCCATTTCTTCTCTACAACATCCCTGTCTCCTGAGAATTTCAGTTATGTCCCATTTGTTCCTGCAATCAGCCCACAGTGCTTCCTTTCTTCTTTATTTCCTTCTGTTTCTTTCTTTTTTCCTTCATCCCATCTTCCCCCTCTTCCAAGGTCGGTGTAGAAAAATCCAGCTCTGGGAAAACATGGAGAAATCTATGGAGAAAAATCCAGCTCTGGTGAAACATGGAGAATCTGCATTCACTATTATTGTAACCCCAAACAGAAATCATATTAAAACCTGAAGTTTAGTGAGTCTATGGATGCATGCATGGATAGATATGATTTATTGGATGTGTCAGGGGTTCATTTCATCTTTAAATAGGAAAACCATGAGGTGTGACTTGATGACTTATTAAAAAAGTGTCACGCCACCTAGGAGGAGTGACACCGTAAAACACTTACACACGCAATTCCTGAGAGGGGCTCGTCAGAAGGATATCCCAGCGTACCATTTAATGGGAAAAAATAATCATTCACAGATTGTTAGCTTTGCTTTTTACAAACAATGAGTCCAGTTAATCTTGTCATATCACTGGCTTGTGTTTGCAAGCTTCAATCACTCCTCTAAAACAGCCCAGCCTTCCCAGGGCACACGGAGTGAAAAGGCATCATTTTAATGGGCTTGTAGCTAATTAAAATGTGTGACATTCAGAACGTGGCTGAAACACGGCGTAAAAAAGTAATTACAGGACAATACCTCATGTCACGGACAAGTGGCTAAATGTGAGCGTGTGCTGGCAAATGCCACGGAGGAAAATCCGGCTTGAGCCAGGCTCCTCCAAACGCTCGGCACCCTGCACGTTTCATCCACAAGTGCTGGATGTGTTTTCACTATGGGTGAGTTTCAAGACCTGTTTTGCAGTTCTCCAAGGCTCTGCCTTTGATGTCCTGCTGTAGATTGACCCCTTTCCTTGCAAGGGGGTGGCTGCTGGCAGGGACAGTGTGGCAAATGGTGTTTGATTCCCACGGGCAGCATTATGTGCAGGGAACAGCAAAGATTTGTGGGTTTTGCCTGATGTTGTGTATTCCAGGCTGCTTGGTCTCCTTCACTGCCCCTGCTAAGGAAATGAATACATTCCACTACCCCAGGCTGCTCCAAGCCCCATCCAGCCTGGCCTTGGGCACTTCCAGGGAACCAGGGGCAGCCACAGCTTCTCTGGGCACCCTGTGCAAGGGCCTCACCACCCTCACAGTGAAGGATTTCTTCCCAAAATCCCATCTAAATCTTCCTCTTTCAGTTAAAAACTGTTCCACTTTGTCCTATAATTCTGTGCCCTTTCCAAATGTCCCTCTCCATGTCTCCTGTAGATATCCTTCAGGCATTGGAAGGTGCTGGAAGCTCTCCCTGGAGTCTTCTCTTCTCCAGGCTGAACAGCCCCAACGGTCTCAGCCTTTCCTTACAGGAGACATGCTCCACCCCTCTGATCATCCTCATGGTCCTTGGAAGAGCAGTTTCAAGCAGTGGCCTGAGTTTCAGCAGGCATCTCCCCATCAAAACCATCAGAATCAGAAAGATTATTGAAAAAAGTTTGGAAATGATGGTTGGATGGGCCAGTTTGGATTGGTTTTGAACAACCTGTACTAGTGGGAGGTGTCTCTGCCTGTGGCATGGGGTTGGAAGTAGAAGATTTTTAAGGTCCCTTCCAACTCAAACCATTCTGCGGTTCTATAATTGAGGTCTCCAAATAGATGACAGAAGAAAATATTGCTGTATGGGCTGATAAAGTTAAATATTTTTGTGTCTTAGCCTGCTTTCCTCCTTCTTTTCAAACTATTTCTATTTCTTGCAGATAATTAATTCTTTTTCTTTCTTAGCTATGTGTATTAGCTCACACTACTGGAAAGATTAAAGGCTTTTTTTTCCATTCAAAATCTTGTTAGAATTAACCCCAGATTCTTAACTTAGCAGTCAAAATGGACTCCATGCTGGACTCAGCAGCTCTTTTAAGAAAGAGAATTAAGAATATCTATTTGTCTGCTTTTCAAGGAGACTAGTGTTAGAAAAGGGAAAAAAGGGAATAAAGAAAGAAAACAAAATGTACCAGTACTGTTAGATTTATTGCTTTTATTATAATTTCTTTGGCTTATGTAAATTTAACTGAAATTTTTCAGCCGATTAATCCATAATACCAACTATAGCCCTCTTTGTTCTTAATTAAAAATGGATGGATTGATAGAAGAAGGATGAGATTTTCAGAAGTACTCAATGCTGGCTGAACTCTACTTTGATGAAGCCAGCGGTGAAAACTCCCCCAGAATCCATTAGGAACAGAGTAGAGCTGAGCATTTCTGAGAACCCTTCTTGAGTGAAGTGTGGAGAGGGATAATTTCCAAGAGCACTGCCAGGTGTTCAGCATTGTGATTTCCATGAAGTTCAGTTTATTCTCTTTTTTTTCTGTCTTAAAAGTGGTTTGAGCTGTTTAAAATCTACGTCCCAAATAGTTTTGTGGACTTTAGAGGAGTCTCTTGAGCTGTTGTGGTTGGGTTCAGAAATTCAAAGTGGCTTGCAGAAAAGTGCATTAAAAGCTCACGTAAGGGGTTTGGCAGACATCACAAGTAGCAGTGTTTGAGAGCTGAAATCAGACAAATAAATGCAGCAGGAGTGGATTTAGAAAGTCGCCATGTGTTTATTGCTTGCTACTGACACAAGTTCCGTAGTTTTCTCACCTCTGTCCTCTGGAAGTCCAAAGTGAAAACAAGAAAACGCAGAAGAACCAAACCCAACGGATGAGTCCTGGTGCAGGGCTGGGAGAGAGGAACCACCCTGCAGCATCAGGAAAGACTGTCCATGGAACCACAGGCTGGTTTGGGTTGGAAGAGACCTTAAAGCTCCTCTCATCCCATCCCCTGCCATGGGCAGGGACACCTCCCACTATCCCAGGTTGCTCCAAGCCCCGTCCAGCCTGGCCTTGGACACTTCCAGGGATGGGGCAGCCACAGCTTCTCTGGGCACCCTGTGCCAGGGCCTCTCACCCTTCTTCCTAACCCCTAATCTAAATCTAAACAGTTCATCCAAAGCCTTAAAACATTATAAAATTCCCTGTGATTTAAAGCATCAAGGCTGATGGGGCAAAACTTCAAGCCAAGCTGCGCTTTTTGCTGTCGAGACCCAGTTTGTTTATCCTTGTCGTGGGGAAAGACACAATGTGTTACAGAGACTCATTCCTGAGGGATCAGATGGAGAACACGACACAAAGGGAAGGATCTGGCCTGGTGGCTGTATCTCCAGCAGGCCAAATGCCGTGAAAACATACGGCCCCTCTGCCACCACGGAGGCTGGAGGAGAGGCAGTTTAATGGGGCTCTGCACACAAGTTTTAGAGCCTTTCATAGCACAGATATAAATGATACATTTCATCTTTATGCCACCCTTCTAAATCACTGAAAAGTAAATTCAGTTAATGCTGAAAGGCAGAAGCCCTGAGCTGCTGCTTTGCTTTGCTATTTATAGTGTCAGGACAGGCTCTGGATTAATCTTCTGGGTGTCATTCAATAAATTTCTGACCCAACCAGGTAGAACGGAAGCCTTGGCTGTATTTCCAAGCTCTCTGAGGTTTTAAGACAATCCCACAGCTTTTGCTGCAGGTAGTTTTTGCAGTGTACTGATAAACAATCTCAGGGAAAGTGGAATTGTCCACAGGAAAACGTCAGCTGCAGACCAGAAAATAAAATCCTCCAAAAAGTTTAAAAACCCCAAACAACAAAAAGCATGAAAAAAAAAAAATTAGCAAAGGGACACACTGACTTCATTTTCCCAGCAGATGTCTTTGCTGAAGTCCCTCTCTTCCCTGGCTCCCTTTCTGCCATGCTAATTGTCATAACTACGCCCTGTAGCTCCTTGGTAGGAGAATTGTCACAATTAGCCCATGACTTCGCACCAGCTGTCTTGGCATAGACAAGACAACGTGCTTTGAACTCTGAACACCTGCAAACCCAGTCCATGGTGGATGTTTGGATGCTAAACCAAACAGCTGTTGCATTTCAGGCTCATTCTCTTGGGAAGGCTGGGGGGAGAGAGGTGGAAAAATGTCTACATGCCCGAATGCCATAATTCTCCCTTTTTGAGGTTTATTGTGTTCATTCTCTTCCAGTGTGCTGCCTGTCAGCTGATGGAGGGATGGCCCCAGCAGTTATCTGGAGATTACACAATCTGTAGGGTTCCATATGTTGGTAGCTCCGAGTAGCTAAATAGAATGGGGGCAGGGGGGGAAAGAGAAAAAAACCTCCACATGTATTTTGATTTTTTTCCGATTACTCCCTTCCCAGAGCTGTTAAAGGACAGTTTGGTTTAGTTGGTGCACTTCTGGATGAGTGTGAGCTGGGAGCTGGCAGGCAGCATTTTGGCAGTTTTACCCCAGTGAGTTTAATAACCCAAAGAGAATTGCCCAGAACAGTGGGATCGCATTCATGGAACGAGCCATGAATGCATTTCTGTTCCACAGTAACTGCTCAGTGGGATTATTCAAGAGATTTAAATGTGGGTGGCATCAATTTGAAATGCAGATGGTGTATCTTATTAAACACCATTTTAGCTATTTGTAGTGCTCAGAACAGTATTTGCCCTGAATTTAAATAACGATGTACAGTATTTGTTAAAAAACATGCTTGGGCATGTTTTGTTTAATTAGTGGCTTGAAATTTCCTAGCATATGGCTTGTCATTTGCTAAAAAGATATGCAATTATGAACTTCCTTGAAGTTTTACTATTTAAATGCAAAATTAACTTGGTATGTTCGGCAGTTAATGGCAGGCCATTAAATATAGTATTTACTAAACAATAGACATATAGGAGCAGCTGAGTGTGCCTGTGCCATCTGTACCCCGAGCACTGTACGTCTTTTGGTTCACAGGAGGTGGACTGGACCCACTCTGCTCCCACAGTTCATTACCAGAGTTTTCTGCACTTCAGTGCAAATGACATCGTGTCTGGTTATTATCTTTAAAGGCCTGGATGCCGCTTTCGAAACATCAATTTGATTTTTATACTTCAGGAAAGCAAACAGACCATCTGCTTAGACATCCCAGTACTTTCTGAAGTGCTGCAGATATTTTTTTTCCCTGACAGGTTTTGAATAGCCTTTTAAAGTTTTCGAGACTTTCAGTTGCCCGCCTGTTCATTTTTCGTTAGGAAATGGAAATGAGAGTCTGGAAGACTGAGGGATGATGCATGACGGGGTTTTTTTTCCCCCATAACTTACCTGCTCGGTTTCTGCTCCTCATCACGACAGATGACTAATTCCACGTCTGCCTCCCCTCCACCAGCTCCTCTCGAGCTGGTTCCTCCATCCAACACCTTCATCATTCCCCAGTCCCAGCAGAGCTGATGGAAAGACTTGCCTCAGGCATCTCCACCACCCCTCATTGCAGGCAATATTATGCACTCAAATGAGTCACAGGTTGGAGGATTCTCATTTTTTCTCCTCAGAGCGACTTATCTCGGGAAGCGAAGAGGGAAGCAACGAAGCCTGATGAAGAAGTGAGAAAGGAATGACCCCCAGCCTGACACATTCCCCTCCTTCACAACTCTGATTTCATGGCTTTATCACATGCTGAACTTCTTCAGGCACAGACAGCAGGATTCATCTCAGTGCATTACAGACATCTACACATGAGCCAGGCCCTCCTAGGCTGAGAATTTATGCAAGAAACAGGCTCTTTTGGGATTTTACCTCTTCTATACACTTCCCTCTTGAAGAGGTGAATGACAGCCCTGAAACCCCTGTTTCTGGTCATTATGAAGGGACTGTAGGTATCTACACTGAGATACAGACTCCAAGTGCAGAGTCCACAAAACTTATGGCTGAAATCTTCAGGTATCACTGAAAAATTCCTGTGGATTTCAGGAAAGTCCACTTTGTGGGTTTCACTTTGTTTCCTTTCTTATCACCACTATATCTTTGTTCAGTAAGAACAAGATGCTCAGCTCATCAGAGGGACCACCGAAGCCGTGATCCTTTCTAGGGTGAGTGCCAAGCAGATGAAAAGAGAAACAAAACAAACAAGAGGGGGAAAGGTGGGAAATCAGAAGCATTAACTCGTATCTCTGTTCTTTCTGGATGGTGTTTATCTTCTCACTTTAGCCAGGGTTGCCCATACTTTTGCTTACATTTTTCCCCTCTTTCTCCCCACTAGCCTGAGCACAGTATCGAACCATCCCACTGATCTGCTTCACTCCCTCTCACTGGGATTTTTCAGGATTCTCTTTTGATTTACAGACAGCACTCCAGCCTTTACCACTGTGCTTCCCTCTGCTCACTCCTCACTCTGCCTGCTCCACTCCTTTCCCTGATCGCTGCTGATTTCCTACCCCAGCTCTGTTATATTTTACATGACTGTCTGATCTCTCTGTCTAATGAACAACTTCCCTGTCTCCCAGCTCCCTGCTAATGAAGATGGAGAGAGCTTTACCTCCTCAGTCAGAGAACCCTGGGCAATACCATATAGCAAGAGGAATTATGATACAGAAAAAAGTCCATAATGTGCTCACTCTTTCTTCTGTGGTAGAGAGTGACTTCCTCAAGGGGAAGGGTTTTTTTGTTATTCACCTTCAGCTCTTATTTCCCTGCCCAGAGATCAATTTTTGTAGGGCAGGGTGCTCATGCTCTGCACAAATGTAAAGGGAAGAGGAAGAGGAAGGGG
>VZRR01001997.1:0-15376 GCA_013398015.1 Oreocharis arfaki | reverse complement strand
CCTCCGTTTTTTCCTCACCGCCTATGCTGCAACAACGACAGATGAGGAATATTCTGAATTTGGAGTTAGAAAGTTGGCAAGATTGGGAATTGCTGATGTGTTTTTTCTTCTCTCACATGAAGAATGACTTTGATTAGTTTACTTCATTTTTACCTTGGCCAAATACACTGGAAATTGGGATATGACACAAAGCATCTTGGTTGTAGGTTTGCAGTTCAGGCTATTAGCTAAATATAATCTCTAATTAAAACCTCATATAGTTTTAGTAAATTTCCCAGTAATGTTAACAGAATTGTCTCAACCTTTGCTACGTTGTTTAAAGTGCTGACACAAAAGGAAGCCTGAACTATATCAAACAGATATTTTTTTTTCCTATACAAAACTGCCATTCTCTTGTTTCTATCATACTTTGATCACTGTAGTCAAGTAGCTGCAAGCATATTCCTTTCATTGACTTCTTTTTCTTTCAGCTAGAGTTAGTCCTGTTGCACCAGTGCTATTCAGGAAAAGATGAACTGATAGTAACTCTGCTGTGTCTCTCTTGTGACCACACCAAAGTACTTTAGACCTTCCTAATCTTGCACTGTGCGATAAAAGCTTTAACCTCCTTTGCTGTTGCCCTGATACCAGTGCAGCCGCCTCACCCGTGGTTCTTGTTATCTCATTACTAACATTGCATTACTTATATTGGCTAACTTGAAAAGCTAAAATAAATTTGCAGTGATAACTGGCAGGAGAGGCAGCACTGTTGCACAGCAAGTGCTTGTGAATAGTTTAAAACAAAAATGCATCTGTCTTCTATTTAAGTGAGTGTGTTTCTGTGATTCTTAGTGTCTTTCTTCATCTGAAGCAGGCACCTGAAGAACAAGGAGTAGTTAAAATGTAATAGATGTTTTTAGTTGGAGAGAAGCATTTACTTGTCTCTAAGTACAATTTTACAATTCTGTGGACAGATATGTTCTCCCAGTTAATTCTCTCCAATGTACACACTCCATCTGACAGTCTGGATACATTGTTTGTTGTCAAATGATCTTTCTCAGTACACTGAAGCTTCTTGACACTCTTCCTTGCTGGAAAGTGTAACTCTAGCAGGAAAACAAGATGGAAAACGAAAAACAGCAAAGAAAGTGGAGGATTCCCTTAGGGCAGTAAGTTTTGCTTTTATGTAGCAGCCATTTTCTGACAGGACACATAACAAGTTCCTTGTATTTTTTCCTTGTGTGACTTTCCATGTTGCTCACAAGGCATACAGAGATGTTTATACCTTTTTCTATTTCATTAAAGCACTTCCTGGAGGAACAGTTCCTTCCCTCTCTATGGTTCTGCATGGCTTGTTTTGTATAGAATTATAAAGATGGGGGGAGGTTAATGCTACTATTTTCAACAGGAGCAAAATGTGGTTTTTTAAGTACTATACTTAAGCAGGCTTGCAGGCAGGATGAGGGAATGTAAGTAAATACAGCTCTTACAGGCATGTGGTTCATAGACAGTAAGTATTTATCAAGCAAGACAAAAACCTTGACAAACTTTATATGAATATAAATAATATCCTGAAATCTGATCACTCATAAATGTGTACTCATCTGAAACAGACTTCAAAACAGTAGAAATTATTTATTCCTGTCTTTTGTAACGCCTTTGTCTTCATCAGAATATCTCTGAATGAAATTCTCTTCACTTTGACACAATAGTAACATGAAAATCAGGAATGTCACTGGCAGGAGTGATGGACCTACAGTGTTTTAAAAATGGAGATATATGTATATTCCATATATATTTATTTTAAAAACAGACTCCCCTCAAGAGACTATCAGTAAGGATTTGATGAATTTTATCATTTTGGGGTGGTAGTGTTTGAAAAAATAATGGTGAAGGGGTGCTTCAAAAAGCATTAAAATATTAGTAATTAGCTTAGAATTTTATGCTAACAAACCATTTTAGCATAGTTCTCTTCAGTTTTTGTGAGACAGGTACCTTTTGAATAGTATTGAAAAATAATGCTAAAGACGATTAAAAACGTCTAAAGACGATTTTTATGCTGTTTTATTTTAGATAGAGCAGTGTCAGATGTCCCATATTGCTCTATCATATAGAAAACAGTAGAATGAGCAGAATTAGAAACTTGCCTTTTTTTTTTCTTTAGATGGTTCTCTTTATCTTCCCAAGTGAACATGGAGAATGCTTTTTAGACTAATGTTTCTGTGAAGCTCTCATTTATGATGTTTCAGATTGTAAAGATGTCATTCCCATGTATGAGAGATGGATCCAGACCACTACTACTCTTCCTCCCCAAGTCAGATTTCCCTGGACCAAAGAGGAGACATAAGGCACTGATGTGGTGGTTTCAGAGCTGGTTTTCAATTCTAACTCTGCAGCATCAGCTTGAACAAGATCACCATAGGGATTTGAAAAGCAGACCAATGTTTAAAGAAATTCAAACTGTTTCTGCCATCTGAAACAATGTGAGATGTGTGCAGGAGCAGCTCTCCAACCTCAGAGCTCAGTGGTTTTAAAGGCCTAAGAGAAATGCACCTTTGAATTTTGATGCAGTAGTTTTTTGTATCACATAAGATTGCTGGCTTGGAGGTTTGATTTTTTATAATGGATGGAAAAACTTCTCGGCTCTGCCTATGGTTGCTGATATGTTAAAATCCTATATGGTTAATCAATTTCAGTGCTTTGGGTAAAGGTCTTTGAGTGATTCCAAGTTAAGAGTTCTGGCTGATTTCCATTGCCAGGCACTGGGCTAATAACTTGTATCATCCTTTAAACTAAAACAAACAAACCTCTGAGTCCTTTCCCAAAGAAACTAAAAGGTAAGTCTGATTTAGATATAATTTATTTTGCAAATAATTTATTTATCCTTGAGTAAGAGAAATGCTAATTGTAGGTGAAAAGATTGCCCAGGCACAGTGATCACNTGGGGGGGGGGGACGGTAAATTGAAATGCGTATCACTGTTAGAAAAATACAAAAAGTGGCAAGTATACCAGGGAGATAACAGAATGTAGACATAATAGCATGTGTAATGAAAATTTACTGGGCAATAAAATAGATATTGACAACACAGATTTCTTAGAGAAAGACAAATGACACATGACATAATAGAAACACGAAGTGTAGTGCTTTGTGTTACAAATAAACAACTCCCTTGAGAAACTTGAAGCATCTTGTTAAGTGGAGACATTACTTCCACTGGACTGAAATGCACATATTTTCTACTTCTGCTTTTCTTATGACAGCATGTTTATATTAGGAAAATGCTTTCTTTGATTCTTCTGAATGCAGATGCACCACTGAAAGTTCTCACATTGGCATAATTATTCTTCCTTAGGAATTACTATCCCGTAACACTGATTTGTATCAGTAAAATGTATCTGTCCTGTGGCTCTTATTTGTGGGATCAAGGGAATACTACAGCACTAGTTAAGGTATTTCAGCTTAGAAAACTCTGAAATTGTTCAATTGCTGGGTCTGGATAAAGGAAAGTTTGCTGTAGTGTCATCCTTAGGGTAAATGCAACTAAGGACTGTACTGTTGCTGCTACAGTTTATCCATCACATGTAGAGTGTGTTTTTTGTGAAAAGAGAAATTTCCTCATAAAAATTGTCTCTGCTCAGAAGTTTGATCAGCGACTGCACCTTATTTCTCGTGACTGATGTAGCTGGGCCAGTGCAGACCTTATCTTATGTATATATAGGTTATACGATTTTGAATTCTGGTCAAAACCAACCTTTTACACATCAATTATCTGTGTTCTTTTTAAAGCTAGACTACTAAGCCTAGTAATGCTTAGAAAGTATCACAGCTTTATGAACGCAAGAAAAACATTTAAGATAAAAGAGGGTAGCTGAGAGAAAAGACTTTGGACATAAACATTAATAAGTATTAGACATACTCAACATTGGTCTAATTTGGTTAATTTTGAGAATATATGTAAAAGCTTTCTCACAATGTTTTCTGAAAAGGCGGAAAAAGATTTTTTGAAAAATTTTTGAAATTATCCTCACTAGTGTGAAATATCTGCTATTTTGTTTTTTAGCTTGGCTATGCCAAACCTGTTCATCTTATTCCTGTACTAATACACAGATGCCTAATGTAGATTATGGTTTATGTGAAAAAATACGGGCATTTATGGGAAGTTATGAAAACATCTTAGGATAATTTTGCATTTGCTTCAAGTTTCTGGAGCTCAAGATCTTGTCTTTGACAGAATCTTCAAGAGCTGAAGGATTACTAAAACCCTTTGCTGTTATGTTTCAAGGAAAAGGGAGAACAACTAATTTAATTTCCAAGGACACTTGAGCTGTGACTGCTGGGGTGGTTTGAGCATCCCAGCCATAAGCTGTAAAATCATTTGTGCAAATCCTATTTGTTTAGATGCTTAAATATCTGCTTGAAAAGCATGATGTAATAATTATCTCGGAAACATTTGGACTGAGAGAGATGCTAATAAAAGCAGGGAAACAGAGAATGAAGGCAGCAGTGTTGGCCTTGCAGTACCTGACCACACTGCAGAACAAGGTGTAATGAGCTGGTCAGGCGAGATTTCAATGCAGTGGCAGAACTGCCAGGAGAGGTGATGAAGGTGGCTGGGATCTTGACATCAGAGTGCAGGACATGGCAGAGGTGGCATAACATTGTACTGAGCATCTGTCACTGTTTTGGGGGACCAGATACCTCCCTGCCAAATGGGTAAGACCTTTTTGTCTCATCTTAATAATAGCACATTTCCTTCTTACAAACTTGAATTTTGAAAGCTGGCTTTCCCTTTTTGAAGGTTTTATGCTTGTTTTAGGAGTGCATGGGAAATGGGTTAGCTTTAAAGAGTTATCAGGCATGTACTTTTTTTCAAGTGATTTGAGCATGTTGCATTTTAGAGTGCAGAAATTGAGACACATGGCTTAGCCATTTGTGTATTTAGGGATGTTCTATAGGATAGAATGTTCTAGGTGTCAGAATGATCTGGGAGATCTGACACATACAGCCTTCCAAAGTTCTTGCTATGAATTCATGCACACAATATTCTAAGATTCAGGTAAGATTAATCTTGCCTAAAGATGTCATGTATTGGTTCTTTTTATTGTCTAATTCTCAATTTTGCAGACCTTGATGTAAAATGGCAATTACTTTGTTGAATTTGTCTTAGTTATTTTATTGACCTTTGCATTCTTCTTTCCAATCACATCACTGTAAGTCTTGCACAGGTTCAGATTTTTTCTTCACAGAAAAGCCAATGAAACATTGCTTTAAGCTTACATGACATGAAAACTCTTCAAAGAAGTGATTATCAGATTTTTGTGATAACTCAGTTTATTTGCAGTTGCTGATGCATAAGATCTGGATGAAGTTTAATGGAGAACCAGGCTGGCAAGAATTAGAAGTGTCTGGCTTTGCATTACAAACACTTTTACCTGCTGTGCTGTTCCCACAGAAGATACAGTAGGCATGTTGAACAAAGAGAATGGTTGAAAAATGTATAAACATATAAAAACCCTCTAAATTACTTGGTGATTTTTATAGACAGCAAATCCACCAGATTCCAGTTTTAGATTTTCTGCTTCTGCACTTGTGTCTGAAGAGCTTTATCTGTTCTGAGAGTGGCTTTGGTTTCCTTCAGTTCTGGAATGGACTGGACTTTGTCCCCTTAGTGACAGGCTCTTCAAGCCCTTACGGAAGGCCCTTCAGACCTCTTTCATGAGAAGTTCTGAGTGCATTTCCTGATCTCCTCTTGGCTTCAAGGAGCTAGGTCAGGTCAGAGACTTTAAATAGCTACCACTTCTCATCCATGTTTTCTTAGTTCATTATGTTGATTATGTGAACTGTAGCATCTGCATAACCCCTTTGTTCAATATCTTTAGCAGAAGAGTAAGGTGGTGCTTTAGCAATCTTCGCGTTATTTATGATAATAGTAAAGATCTTATATTAAAAAAAATCAGGAAATTTGAACTGTTTGCAGTGTCTTGTGTAGAGTGCAGTTACTAAGGAGCAGCTTTTGCTTTAACCTGCAGCACTTTGTTAACAATTGCTATGGAAAAAATGAAGTAGTTTAATCTAGTTCCCCTTCCCTCCTCTCCTTCAGGATGGACATTTTCTCTCATCTCATCTTTGCTTATCCCATGATCTCTGCATTTACTCATCTTTGGCATGACAGATGTGATAGATGTGCAAGGGGTTCTGAGTTATTGCCAGGCTTTAAGCTCTATTTTGCCTCAATATAATATTTCATATACTACTCTCTTTGTAAATTATTTTTCAAACTACAAGTAACATCAATAAAAAGGTTCATCAAATAGTTTGAAATTGTATAATACCTGATCATAATGACTTGTTACCCACAGGTAGCTTGGAAGGGTGAGTACCACTGCTGCAGCCTGTTGTGAGGAGGGGTGTTGGCTTTAGCTGATGTGGAGGGAAAGGGTGTGTGGAGTTACAGCCTTTTCTGTGTGTTGAGAAATCAGCCAGGAGCCTCTGGTCTATGAAAAGAACGGATATGGTAACCAGTGGGAAACTATGGTACTTCTGAGTTGAGGAGGAGAATATATTTGTGAAGAATCCTGAAAGCTAAATCATGTTTTCAGTGGCTGTCCACGTACATAACTTATATCTATAAAGACTGTCAAGATCAGACCTGTTGCCTCAACACTTAAGATAGTTCTGGAAAAATCTCTGCTTCTTTAATGTATTTTTGTTTGGATGGTTGTTGTTGGGGTTTTTGTTTGGGATTTTTTATTAGTTGTGGCAAATTTGTCCCTGCGTGAGGTTTTTCTTAAGAAGAAAGTGGGTTCTCAAGCTTGTCTTGTACAATACAGTAAATGGACCCCCTCTTCTCTTTGTCTGCATGTTTTCAAATGGCAAAAGTATAACCAGGTATTAACTTATGTTGCAGTGGCCCAGCTTGGGGAAGAGCTGCGTAGAAATCAGTGAAGAATACAGTGGTGAGATCATTTTGAGACTTAAGATCTTTAGGTCATGGTGAGAGCCCACAGTGCATTGCTTCCCCATGCAGATCATAACTACAGGATTGGCTTGGCAACTCTCTTCCCTCTGTCCCCAATTATGGCTTTTGCTCTAGAATGTTCTCCCCTCCTTGATGTTCCATTAGCTCTCAGTTCTCCTTCCCTGCCTTCCCTTTCCCCCATTGGGCTGTACCCTGTCATTCTTCCTGATGCCCTCAGATGATTTGTCCCTGATGCTCATTCCGCCCATTATTCCCCTGGTACAAAAGCCCTGGACCCTGCTTTGTTCTCGTCTTTCGTCCCTGGACTCTTTCACAGAATAAACTCTGTGGAATTCTACATGGAAGACCCCTCCCACCTCTTTGTCCTTGCCGCCACTTTTTACTTCCCCGCGCTGTGTAGAGCGGTGCCTCTGCACTGGCACCTTGTGCACAGCCTGTCAGTGATCTGCCTTGGAGGCAGAAACTGGGAGCGATCTTAGAGATGTTTTCTGGAGTAACGCGGCGGTGCCTCTGCACTCCCCCTAACACTCTGCCACCGCGCCAAACTTCTGCTCCAGGTGCTCAAAATGCCAATTTGATAATATCTTACTACTGGCCAACTCTGAATCTGTTTGCAAAATAAGTGACCCAAAGAGGTGGTGCTGATGTAGTTAAAGCAGAGGAGTAGGATGGCTTTTCTATGTGCAAACGTTGTCTTGCTCAGTAGGGGATAATGCCGTGTCTTGCTCACGGGTCCTTTTTACTGGATGTAAACTCCAGCTATTATTGTTACAATGATTATAACATGAGTTATAAAGAATTCTTAACATATTGTACTTGCAGTGGATACTCCCTTTGAAAAAAATGCATGGTGTAATGTCTGTAATCTGAGTATTCATTTAATGTACTTTACAAATAGAAGGAGCTTACAATTATACAACACTGATTCACAGCAATGAGCATCTTAAACATTCACTCAGAAGTTGGATTCAGTTTAAATTTGTTTTTCCATTTTATTCATGACCTACACAACAAACACCAGCAAATCTTTTTTGGATAATCTGTGCAAACTGAGGAATTACTTCCTTTTTCATCTACAAAATTTATTTTAGATGGTTGTAATGAGGTACTAAAATTCAGCTTCTGATGCATTGGAATCAAACTGATACCAATTCAGTAGCTGATAAATGATTTGTTTGTATGGGTTTTTGCTAAATTTTGATATTACAATTAATAGTACAAATTCATACTTCTTAGCTGGTTTACTTTTGCATTGGTATTTGTGGAGGGAGGAGGTTATTTTAGGCTTTTTCATGTACAAAGCCCTGAAAGTTCTTAAGTGGGCATTCAAACCTTATTTTTGAAAACCTCTATGGTTGCAGATATCAATTCAAGATTGTATTTTGTATGTTTTAAGAAAAATAGCCATTGCTGACTTGGACTGCAATAATGTTCTGAGTTTGCAAGCTCTGGGAGTGTTCACAGGTGTTTAGTTATCTGGGGACACCCTTGGGTTTATCTTTTTTCCTTCATTCCTCGTAGAGAAAATGCTCCACAGACATCCATGAACTGGCCCTCAATGAAACCACTGAAGTTGAAGTGATGTGTGTAAAACTGTTCTGTGATAGAGCAAAGAACTGAACTCAGGTATCACAAATCTCAATCTATGTTACATAAATTTGCTTGCTGAATAAAATTTGGAAAGGAATTTTATGTGAAGTGTGAGTTACACAAAATAAAGGTTCTACTTTTTATTAACAATTAATAAGTAATTTAAACAATTTCAAACCTCAGGGTTTTCTGTAGTCTAATTTGAACTTCAGGAAAAGGGGCAGTTCAGGAAGCAAACCTCCCCAGGGATGCTTTAAAGAAAAACAGGAAGTTTTTGGTGTTTTTGTTCCCTCTGTTTTTGGAAAAACTGTATCTTTGAAAATTTTTTGGCATTAAATAAGGAAATTAGAAGAAGAGGAAAGGCAAAAAGAAAGAGAGAAAAATAAATCCCTCCCTAGAGCAGTCACTGGGGACATTATCATTTATATTTAAGATAATTGTGGAAGGTGGTAAAAGAGAGTTTTTAAAGATTTGATGTTACTACCTGTTTTCTTAGACTTCCTGCTGTCTGCTGATGACAGCTGCTTCATTGAGATTATTGGTTGTGGCTTTTATTGTAGGAGTTTGGAAGCTGTTAATAAATAATGTATGAATAAACCAAATGGAAGCATATTGGAATCTGCTTTGTTAGCAAACAGACTTACAGGAACGTACCAACTTCTTGAACTTGCAATGCCTGAAGTCAGTCCTTAATGACAATATGTGCAACAAATTTCTTTCATGCTTTTGTCCCGAAATGACACCTCTATACTTCTATGAATGACTTTTCAACGGGAAGCTTTGCATGAAAATAATGGGAAATAGGAGGTGTTGCAAGAATCTCCAAATTCATTGCATAATTAAAAAAACCAAAAAATCTTTATCAAGTGAATTTAATTTTACTGCGACTTGTACTTAAACTGAGAATTCCTGTACTTTTTGGTAAGATGGTGGAGACAAGAACAACATATGGCCTCAAAATAATTGTGATGTTACTTGGCTCTGGCTGCATTGCTGTCTTTGTATATGAACTACTGGATTATTTTTTGTTTGACTTCATATATTTCTTTCCTCTCTTGGTTTATGTTTGTGTTTTTTGTTGTCTCACTTATTTCTGTTACTCTACACCTTCAGTTCATACACGTTCTTTGTGGGTTTGTTCTTTTACAGCAAATTGCCTGGTATAAGGCTTAGGTCTTTCCTACATTGGAGTGAACCATTGGAAATCCTTTTTCTCAGATGCAAATTCTTAGGTGTAATAATGGTTTTTGCTTCAGTTACAAATATGTTGGATTCATAAAACTTGAACTCTTCATCAGCAGTTAACCATGTTGTGTCACTGTGGGGTACCTTCCTGTTAGGCTGGGAAGAGTCTGTTTAGGATTAGAGTTAGGTCTATTTTCTAAAGGGTAAGTAACCCTTTGTGCCTTATTTATGGCTTTGATTCCATGCCTGTTAAATGCAAGGGATGCAATTATCTGTGATTTTTGTTGTTGCTGTTGCACTATGAAAGGTGTATAATTCTCCTCTCTCCTTTCCAGCCCTGGCCCCCTAGGCCCTTCAAAAAAAAAACCCATAAAAACATCCCAACACACTCCAAAATCTCAATAATAAAAGGACCTTGGGTTTTGGGATGACTTTTAGAAAAACTTATTCTTAGCATCTTCTTTTCTGAAGTTATGTGCAATCACCTGTACTGTATCATCTCCTATTTGCCTACTGCTGCACAGTTTCACTGATGTGGAAATGTCTCATGGAAAAGGAATTCAAGATTGTTGTGGTTTTAGTGCATTGAAAAATATCTAGAGTTTTACAAAGCTTTCAGTAAATTATTTGCAGTCCATTTAAGGAAGCTGGCTGAGCTATCAATAGATAAGTCAGGTTTTTGCTTGTCTGAGGTATCACTGAAAGCCTGAATTTTCTACTTGAATTTAACAGCGGCAGTTGTTCCAGAGTGAGCACTGAAAAAAAACACTGCATATTTTTTCCAGCTCTTTTTTGCTGAAATTGTAATGAAGACTGCTGGGAGCATTTATTTTTGGTAATATAAATTTATTATTTTACTTTTAAAGTGACACACTGTTTTAGAGACCACTTTCAGATCTGAGATTTCCTTAGTTACTGTGCCACAAAAATTATAGTATTTTCAGCTTTTGAGACTGAAGGTAGATTAGATCTTGCTTTTTTACTTTTATGGTTCATAACCAGGTCCTATATTCCCTCTAGCCCTGCAGGGAAGGGAGCATCTCAAAATCTGGGTGTACAAGTTCTGTGGATCTTGTGGTTAACCCCCCATTGGGGAATGCAATGTTTGTATAGGTGTGTGCTCATGTAGGCCTGGGTCTTACTGTGCTGGTTTGGGCTGGGGTGCAGTTAATCTTCTTCACAGTAGCTGCTCAGGAGCTGTTTTGGGTTTGTGCTGGAAACAGTGTCAATAACTCAGGGATGTTTTAGTTATTGCTGTGCAGTCAAGACCTTTACCCAGTAAAGTGATTTTACCTCAACACCTGAGTTTGCACCCCTTTATTCTTCTAATTCCGTCCCCCATCCCACCAGGGAAGGAGTGAGCAACTGACTGTGTGAGGCTGGGTTCTGTCTGGGGTTAAACCATGACAGTCATATATTGTCCCTCCTTCCCACTGGAGGGCCCATTATACTGATTTGGTATTGTGAGAAAGGGAAGTTGAGAGTTTTGTGCTGCACTGTGACCTTGACAGTTGGACTTGATGATCCTAAAGATCTTTTCCAACCTAAATGTTTCTATGAGTCTATGATTTATTGCTCACGTACATTATTTTTCATTCCTAGGTATAAAAGGCATAAATGAACAGATTCTTCTCATGAGTGATTTCTCCCTGGCTATTGTATTATTTACTTGACTGATGGCTTTTTAAAGGTTCTAGATTTTAGTAATGTCCAGAGACTTCTTCGAAGTAGAGGTGCTCCAAACCATTTTGCCTTTCCCATCCTCTGATCCAAAGAGAATAGTGAAGTGGGCGAAATCTAAAAGTGGGTCTGTAAGCAACAGCAGTGTTCCCAAGGGTTTTACAGAGTTCCAGAAAAAGGTAGGGTTTTTATAGTGGAAAACTATGAAAGACTTGGAGTATTCCCCTTACCTGAATCTTTTGGAGTGAACAGGATGGAATGTGGCAGATGCAGTATTTCTTGTGTTGCCTGTTTCTCAAATATGATCCTAGCAGTGATGTGCTTAACGTGTGGGCAGTTTGTAATCCTAAAGTAACCAACCAACACTGACATTACAATTTAGGTACTTGTTTTATGTTGGTAGAAAGAAAAAGGACCAAGGATATTATAAAAGTTGTCTTGCACCATGAGATGTATATTTTTGGTATATTTTGGTATATGTTTTGTGCTCTGCTGTTGGTCCTTTTACCTGTTGGACCTTTTACTCATGTTTGCTCTGATTTTTTCCTGGTTTTCATTTTTTTTTTTTTAAACTTCCTCTGCTTTCTTTCATACTGGTTTTTCCTAGCTGTAAAATACTTAAAGATTCTTAAAGTTCAGGGTAACTTTGAGTGGCAAAATCGATGTAAAGTGCAAACAAGATTCAGGCAATAAGAAAGAAAAGACTGTGGGTGGATACTTTTCTGTTATGGTTGATGGCATTCCCACTGAGAAAATAATTTTAAAGATACACTGCTAGCTCTTTTTAGATATTAGAAGTAATCAGGTGTTTTGGAGCATCTCTGGTGTTAGACATATGGGAGAGGAGGGGGTTCTGCAAGTTCCCTCTTCCCTTTGTAAAAAGATCATGTAATGACAGCTCTCACTTTTGGCTTTGTGGTCAGTGAGAGAAGATGGTGATGTGCTCTTCACCTAGAAGCTCTCAAAGTACAGTTATAATTCAGCATTTCTGATGATCATTTCAGTGTGTATTCTCTTGAGTTTTTGCTTTTTAAACTATGAATGAGAGACTTTGAGAAACAACACTGATGATTTAAAGAATCACTTATGATAAAATACCTCTTTCTGGGAATTTAGGTTCCAGTAGATTAGCATTATTGATCATTCTCTCCTCACGTACTCTCCAGATGATTTTAGAGACCATAAGTTATTATTCTTTTCTTGTCTTTTGTAATTGCCAGTACAAGGGATAAGTGAATCAGAAGACAACATGGATGCATTCTAATTATTCTAATAAATTATGTTAATGATTTATGCTTGCAGTCAGGTTTAGTGAGAACTTGTTTGACAAAGTGACAACTTCTCTTACAGTGCAAGCAAATATAACTTCAGCTTTCTCTGACTGAAACTTACTGGTAGTAGATTTGAAACCCTGTATTAGAGGATTTGGGCTCTCCAGGTGCATTGCAGGTTCTTACGCATCTTTCCCCACAAGGCAGTGCCAGTAAACTGTTCTGTGTTTAGTTGCTGCGAAAATCGGGTGACTTCCTAACTTACCCTATGCAGTTCTTAAATAGTGCAGGAGGACAAGAAAGAGTTATTCAGACAATCAGAACACTTTTGAAGGTTTTATTACTGAAATATTTACTGCTGGCCCAGCCTGTCCACTGTCCTTTCCAAGGTGTGTCGTGGTACCTGGAACAAAATGTACTCGGATAGTGTGCAGATGTTTAACAACTTTATAGCTGCTTTTTGTCCTTTTCATGTATTAGAGCAGTTCTAGGCTGCTCTGCAGGACTGTGGAGTTGAACTTCTGTAGTGACATCATGCCAGCTTCTGATGCCTGTGGAAAACTGTTGATGGCCTCCCCTCTCCCTGGTTGGGATGGCATTGCAAGGCTCACAGGGTGCTTACAGACCTGCCAGGCTGTGGGTAATTAACCAAGGACTGAGTTCTTTGCTTAAAATTAAAAGATCATGCTTATGGCAGCGTGAATGACCAATGTACATTAAAACCACATGAAATGGAGCAATTGGTAGTGGGGATGGGGTAGGGGAAAGAAGATGCCACATGGATTTTAACTATATTCTACTCTATGCACCCCCTGATTACCACCTTTTCATCAACAGATTTCCTTTGCTGACAAAGTATTTCTGACCACTTAAATCTAACAGGTGGTCTCTCTCCAGGAAAAAATGGAGTAGTTCTCGCTAAATTAATCTCTGCATTCACTCTTATTTAGAAGAAATAATGAAGATGGCATTATGTTTTGTGTCTCCAGGTCCGAGAGGAGTACTTGCAAGATCTATAATTAATATCATTAATGGGATATTTTACTTTGGATAGTTGGCAACAAAGGGTAACAAGTACCAAAATATTAATAAATTCTTCATTATATAACATAGAAGTATTTCCCTAGACTTTCGTCTGCTCATCTATTATTGGTAATTTTTAAAATGGAACACAAGGTACAGGTAGAATGATTTGAGCCATGCCTGAGCTGCTTAGGGTTGGTAAGTATGCAATAAATAATTTCAGAATAACAAGATCAATTAAGATCAGTATGAAATTTTAAGATCACTTAAATTCCATATAAACATTTTACATTCAAACTTTAGGCTTTACAGTTGGAAGGCCCACCCTGCATAATGAACAAAACAATTTTAACTAAACAGACTTTTAGCTTTTGAGACACTATTACACACAGAGGGCATGTAAAAGGGATGTAATAGAAATATTTAAGTACAGAAGATATTTGTAAAAGATATACCCATCCTTCTCCTGGCTGCATGAAATTGTAATGGGTTGCTGTTTGTTTTTATAAGTTGTGCTGCATCTGGCTATTGGGTCGATTTTCTGTGTGTGTGAAGAAATACCTTGCCCTTCATTAGTTTAATCTTAAATTCAAATTCTCATTGCAGTGTGTAATGGCATTAGAAGTACTCAGACAAATTAAATTATTCAGTATGGTAACTTTGAAGAATCTAATTTCCATTCAGGGAATCATTTTTATCATCTGGCAAAAAGAGAAAACTGTGAATTTTACAGTGTCTGCTTTCTTTTGTAACATTTTGTTGCATGGGATTTACTTTACTGTTAATCCACGATCAAATCTACTTGTAAGTGCTTATCTAATGTTACAGACATTTAATGCACATACAGATGTTAATCTGCCTATTCTTCTCTTTTGCACATGTTACTGTGGTCTCTGCTGGAGCAATTATTGTTTTGATGCAGTTTTGAATCATGACTTTATTTGGGGTTTGTACCCACCTGCATTTAATTTGTAGCATATAATTTAGCCATTATAATTTGTAGCATAATTATGCATGTATGGCATTTAAAAATATATACATGGTGAATATGATGCCTGGAAGATACCTGCCCTGTATTCAGTTTTTCTGTAATTTTTTTATCATCTTTTGTTGCTGTGAATATTTATAAACCAGATTAATTTATCCCTTGAAAAATTTTAGTCTCTTTCCAGTAGCAAAGCAGGATTCTGATAACCTTTATTGGTATTTGTTCTGAAATACTGAAAATTCACCAACTTGAAAATGGCATCTAGGCTGTGTGTCCACCCATCAATAACTTGTATTGACTCGCTGAGTTGAGTGAAGTTGCTTCCAGGATTGAAGAGAATTCCATGCCTGGCTGACAGCAGGCCACAGCCTCGGGCTGCCAGGGGGGATGAACAGAGGTTGTAACAACGCTCTGGAAGGAAAGTTGGAGAGAGCTGCTGGTAAAAGAACTTTCCACTGTGCTCGTATTTTTTCTCTAACCTTGAGACCCTCAGATATCATTCTTCTGGTGCATTCCTTCTGGAGAAATCTGGGCTGCTCTGAAGTTAGTGGAAGTTCACTGATTCTAGATCTGCAGTTCCCAGCTATGTATGGTTTAGTTAATGAATTTGGATTGCAGAGCACTATGTTTTCTGCCCCTTTTTTGGTAATTTTGTTTATTTTTTCATTATTATTATTAT
>VZRR01001988.1:0-10967 GCA_013398015.1 Oreocharis arfaki | reverse complement strand
GGGGGGGGGTGTGTGTGATGTTGTCACGTCCTTGTCACAGAGGTGACTCGTCACTCGCTGCTCCTTGCCCGCAGTGGCCGGCTCACCTCTATACCTGCTCCTCGGGAGCCTGCAGGTGCTGTCCCCTCGCACCGAGGGGTTCCTGCTCCTCCTCGCGTGGTTTTTGTGACCCCCTCGGGATGTCGCTGGCGTGGCCGTCTCGCCCAGGTGCCCATGTGGGCGCAGCCATTGGTGTGAGCTCGCCTTTCGACTCCTCACGGACGCGGTTCCCACTTAGGCTTTGCGCTGATGTCTTACGCAAGAGATGCTCCGTGCTCATCCCCAGCCCTCCTCTGGCTCTGGCAGCGATCTCTGTCCCGGCCTCATGTGTCACCCTGCAACACGAAAACGCGGTCTGCTGGACTGTGGCCTCACTGAGGTGATTTGGGTCACCGACCAACCATCCGTGAGTTTCTGTGGTGTCTCGCGTTACAGATTTACATTTAAATGTAAATGATCCGGGAGGAGTCACGGATGAGGCTGGGCACTGACAAAACCTCCCCCAGGAAGGTGCCTGGATGCTGTTTCCCCCCGCTGGCCTTACTCGGCAGCAGCCACGCCGGGGGCTGGCTCAGCTCGCACCGATCGTGTGCGGAGTTGGTCACACCTGCTGTGAGATTCATCCCCAGAATATTATGTGCCCGGGAGAAATGTGGGCAAACACCGTGTCGAGGCAGCAGTAATGTCTTTAGATAGATAATAACTCTTCTAAATAGGTCTAATTCCAGGAAACTCAGCTGGCTGATTGGAATTGTATTTTTAGTCTCCGGTTCGTGTATTTACCTGAAATTTCTGTCCTGCTGTTCTAGCTGGAGCTGACCCCGGGTTGCCTGCTGCTCCTGCCTTTTACCCAAATACTGTGGCTACACGAAGTTTCCGAGTTCCACCAGTTGGTCTGGAAATGCTTTATTTTGGCAGATGTCTGGCAGTACTGAAATTTCTGTCATTAAGGGGCTTTAAGGGGTCACTGAGGGGTTTTGAGGCAGGTTGCCCAGGAGGCTGGTGGGAAAATCCCCGCTTTGGCACAGGGGGGTGCACGTGGTTGATCTGTGGGTTCCTCTCATCCCCCTTGGTGACTGTTTCATCCCACCTCAGCGCAGCACTTGCTTCCAGTGTTACTGATGGTCCACAATAGTGAATCTGGCAGCTATCTAATTCTCTATTCCTAGCAGGCTTAAAAAGTGCCTTATTTTTCAATTAATTCTGTTGGCTGTACAGATTTAATGGATTCCTTCAGAGGTCCCCATCAGTCACTGACACTGGACATTTCTTTTTCAGTGCCATTTCTCTCTCCTTTCCTGTGCCTAGAAAGACCACGTTTCCCTGCATTTTCCACATCTCATTTTTGCCAGAATGGCTTTCTCATGATTTAAACCCCACTGCTTTTCCGGGATTGTGACTCTTGGGGTCTTAGGTAGAAGCTTAAAGCGGGTTCCTTGCTTTCACTGATGCCAAAGACTGCTCTGGGCTTTTTAAAATTTGTCCTTTTAAAGTCATACAGTGCTGCCGTTATTTTGGGCTCGCCGTTCCTGAGAGTGGCAGAGACACAGAAAGAAACTGTAACAGAAGAAGACTTGCATTAGGCATGGCAGTTCATTCTGGCCTCATCCTTGTCACGCAGACCTGCCGTCGCTCCACGGACAATTAACGCTGCAACATGGCCTGTTCCTTGCGCCAGCAGCAGCTTCCCATCCCAAAGATTTGTGTGCTCCCCGGGTCTGGTATCGGTTATCCGTAAGTTGTTTGCCTCGTGGCACTTTTTGTCTGCCCCCCGGGGTGTGTGGATCTGATGGATGGTGGCAAGATGTCCTTGTGCACGCACAAGAGTGAAACTCAGTGCTCGTGGTGTTTGAGTGTCTCTGGCACCGCTGCTGAAGGAAATCACATACTCCACGTGGCTGAATTATTTTGGCACACTGAACTCTTGCTCCTCGATGTCCTCCTGCTGCTGTCTCAAGGGACCCCAGCACCCCTCGGACCTGGCCGGGTGCTTCCCAGGCAGGCGCGGTGCCGGCTGGTGCAGCCCAGGCTTGGCTCCCCCTGCCCAGCGCCAGGCTGAGATTAAACTGTGATCTGCTTCCAGGGCTTTCCAGGCAGGATTGCATGTGAGGATTTACAGGAGCCGATTTCAGCCCAGCGGGAAGGTGCCAGGGTGACCTTGCCATCACTCCCTGTCCCTGGGGCTGGATCAGGAGCAGGACAAGCTCCCAAATCTCCCTGCTGAAAGCCTCCCCTGGGCTTGGGGGCGGTGGGGGGAATTAACGCTGCTTGTTCCTGCAGCGCTTTCCATCCGAGCCGAGCCTGTCTTTAAAAAGCAGCCGGCGTGGTTGTGCTTGGAACAGGCAGCTCGGTTTCTATATTATACACAACATTCATCTCCGTAGGAAGCCGGCCAGCCCACGCCGCTGCCGCAGCCCGGAGCCGCCGGCTCTTCCCTGCTCCTCGGGGCGTTCCTGGGAGGCAGGCAAGGAGCTGGGCAGGGAGCCCTCCGAGCGCTGGGTGTGTGCCCACCGCGGGTCCCTGCGCCCCTCGGGGCTGAGCTGTCCCCTCCCTGCCGCTGTCCCCTGAGCGCTGCACCCAGCGCGGCCGCGCCTCACCCGCCGCGACCCGCCGCCGATAATCATTCACCTTGTGCCGCCCCGAGCCCTGGCTCCGCTCCCGGGCGAGCCCTGGGACACGCCTGTGGTCTCACAGGCAAGCGGCTTGGCCGTGTCTCGGCGTCGCGTTACGACCCCTCCGAATTCGGGGAACAGCAAACAATGCCCTGGGCCGAGTGCCGTCGGTGTCCGTCTGTCCCAGCTGCTCGGCTTATTTGCACAATTTGATTCTTGGCTACACCTGATTTTACAACAGGATTAATTTCACGGTAACTGATACACCTGCAACAATTAGCTGTGTAAACGAAGATAAAAGGCCAGTCGAATGTCGTGTTTTGGAGTGCCGGCTGCTTCCAACCAGAGGCTTCCTAAGCCTTTCTCCTGAAGTCCCCTCCCTAAGGAAGCTCAGCGGGTCATCTCCAGCCCCTGAGCGAGGCTGGTTCCTGCGTGGGAGTGAGATGGGGGAGTGCAGCAATGAGCTCCTGGGGCGTGAGCCTTTGGGAAGCTGTTCCCCCTTGCCCAGCTCTCCCTCCGGTGCCTGTGATGCCTCTGAAGGAGCTGGGGGTGTTGCCAGCCCCGAGCCGTGCGCTCCAGCAGCTCTGGGGGCGTGAGGAGGAGAGGGGAGGGCCAGGTTCGCAGCCAGGCTGGAAACCCCTCCGTGCCTCCGCCACAGCGCCGGCCGTGCCCGGCCCCATGCCGGGGCTCTGTGCTCCATTAACTCCCCCTACCCCGTCCTGGGGCTCACGGAAAGTTCTGAACCATCGCAAAGCGCCTTTGGGTAGAGGTAAATTAAACCCTCTGCCGGCTGCGAGGGGGCAGGGCTGGAAGTGCGAATGTGGAAATAGGTCCCGGCTTAGAATGGCTTCAAGGACAGAGGGTAGGTGCTGGGCTTCTCGGGATCTGATCCAGCTGGGACCGGCTCCAGTTAAAATGAGATCAAGGAGAATGGGACGAGGGAGAAAAAAGGAGTTATCTCTGCGTTTCTGTCAGTGCTGCAGCTTGGAGCGCTGGGGCCGGGATCAGAGCTGGGCTCCTCTCCCCACGCCCCACGGGTGTCCAGCAGGGTTGGTGTGGCCGTGACTCCCACCGTGCATGCGAGGAGTGGTGCTGGGATGGGCAGTGAGGAAGGGGGGCACCCACGGGGAGCGGGGGGAGAGTCAGAGCTCTGATCCTGGGACCTGAGCTGGGCCCCGGGCGCCACGGAACTGCATCGGATCACGGGGGTGCTGGAGCTCCTTCACTGAACGGGGGTGAGTCCTCTGGCAGAGGAGAGCCACAGAAATGATCAGAGCCAGCCTGGGACAGCTGCGGGTGTTCACCTGCACAAGAGAAGGCTCCAGGGACACCTCAGAGCCCCTGGCAGGGCCTGAAGGGGCTCCAGGGGAGCTGCAGAGGTACTGGGGACAAGGCATGGAGAGACAGGACACAGGGAATGGCTTCCCAGTGCCGGAGGGCAGGGCTGGATGGGATCTTGGGAAGGAATTGCTGTGTGTGAGGGTGGGGAGGCCCTGGCCCAGGGTGCCCAGAGCAGCTGTGGCTGCCCTTGGATCCCTGGCAGTGCCCAAGGCCAGGCTGGACGGGGCTTGGAGCACCCTGGAATAGTGGAAGGTGTCCCTGCCCATGGCACGAGTGGGACTGGGTGGGCTTTGAGGTCCCTTCCACCCTAAGCCATTCTGGGATTCTGTCGCTGGTTTGCATCTCTCTTACAAGAGATCTGACCTGTGCTCGGGCACCTGTACTCAGGAGAGTATTCCAGATAATTTATTTTAAGAACTGCAGTTCTTTTGCTCTCTGGGAGCTCTGCTTTCTCCGTAGCTTTTTGTTTGTTTGTGTGGTTTTATTTGCTCAGTGTGAGGTTGTATCAACTTGGGAAAGGCTTTATCCAGAGCTTGTAATGAGCAGGCCAGGCTTAGTTCCCTTCCACATAATCTGCCAGGCTGAGCGTGGCCACAGGTGCAGAAATGCCATAAATTAGAAATAATGATGTGTTTTCAGAAAGGCAGTGAGCAGGCAAGGCCCGTCCTCTTGCTCAGGAAAGCTGGGAGCACGGAATGGTGGCCAGGGAGCTGTTCCGGGAGAGCCAGAAAAGGAAGTCCTGTGAAGCAGAAATGCCGGTGGCACGGAGAGGGATCTCGTAGCTGCTGGAATTCCTGCTGGGTTGAAAGGGATGCTGCAGCACTGTGGCCAGCTGTGCGTCCAGCTGTGCTAGCACAGGAGCTGGGATGGGCTCCTCTCTCCCTCCCTCCCTCACACCGCTGCCACCATTTTCTAAGCTGCGGCAGGCTACATCCTAGTGCAAAATTGACCTTTCTCCTTTAACCCCCCCTGCGCTCGCTCCACACCTGATGTCAGTCTGGGGCTCTCTGGCAGAATTGTCAAGGAAATGTGAAACCTGACGAGACTCCTTCAGGAAAACGAGGTTGGAGCCTGAAGTGGTGGCCGTGAAGGGACCAAGATGCGCACGGTGCCACCTCTGAGTCATCTCCTTCTGCCTGGATAAGGCGCAGGGCAGCGGCAAAGGGCATCTCGATGGGCTCTGCATTTGCCAGAAAATGTCATTGTTTGGTGTTGCTGGCTTGGCTCGTCCCACATTCTGAGCCTTGCCTGCCCTCGCTGTTAGGCAGGGGCTTGTCCTGCTTATTTGAGAGGACAGAAAACTGCTGAGGGTGGCGAGGTGGCCGCACCTGCTCCCGAAATCCCTGCTGGATGCGGGGCGGGACAGGTGCCCGCGCCATCTGTGCGTCCCTGCGGCTCCACGGGCACGGCTGTGCCCCTGCCCTGCTCCGGGGGGACGCGGTTTGGTAAGTACCGAGCGGTCAGCGGAGTGAGAGTGCTGCGGGGAGCTCTCTGGGCACGGTGCAGGCACGGGCGGGGCTGGAGTTTGATCACGGCGTTCGAAGAGCCTCCATATCTCGTGTGTTTGGAGAGCGCGGGGGCAATTCTGCTTTCGGGAAAGGCTTTCAGAGCCTTCGTCTCTTTGAGTCATTAGGAGTGCCCCGATCTCCTCTCTCAAAGATGGGTCCAAGGCTAAAAGAAAAAATCTCGTATCTCTGAGCTGGGAAGCTAATTGCTGCCTGCTTCAAACGCAGGGCGTAGCGTGGCAAAGGAGAAGCAGCTGGGAGGAAATCCCGATTGTAACACTCGCAAGATCTTTTCAGGACGTGGAAATGTTGTGTGTTCCAGCAGACCCCGGGGAGCGGTCGCAGGATTAACGCCGTGGCTGAGCAGAGAGGGAGGAAAGCGCCTCGGCAAGGCTTGGAAAGCTCTTTGCTCCCTGTGGAGGGGCCTGGGTCGGTGCTTGAGCTCGTCTCACCCAGCTCCCTTCACCGTGAGGCTGAGGAGGGCAGGCGGCCCTGTGGACCCGGGGAGGGTGTGGGGCGATGCTGGCACAGGACGCTCCCTGCCGGGGGTGCAGAGCGCCTGTCCCCCCGCGGAGACGCCAAATCTCCCGGTGGTTTGGACTCACAGCCCGGAATCTAAGCTCATTTCCGACTCTGACCTCCTTTATCTGGGTAAATCTCACGTGCCTGCTCCTACTCAGACAGCAGAAATAATCTTTATTGCCGTGATATGTGTGTCAGCCTGTCTTTATCCCAGCAAAGTACTCTAAGAGCTGCAAAATGCTTTGGAAACATGAGAATTTTGTGAGCAACGGAGATGGGAAGGAGAGAAACGAAAAACGAGTCTCTGGGACTTGCAAACCAAAGCCCTCAGCCAGGTTTCCTTGGCGTGATTCCTTTTGCAAAGTGGTCATCCTGCTGCCCACTGGAGCCAAAAAGTGAAGGAAGGGATTAAGGCTGTGAAACTGCTCCATCCTGATGGCTCTTTCACAGTCCTGGGCAGAGCAGACGGGATGTTTCAGAGCGATATTTAGCTAAGTAAATGCTGGGCACGGGGGGTCTCGAGCCCGAGCTGGTGCAGAGGACCCTCTTGGCACTGCCCTCCTCAGCGAGGCTGTGCTCTAACCCTGCATTTAATCATCAGGTGTGGAAATGGAGCAGACCAGCCCAAACCCACCAGCGAGCTCCCAGTTGTGCTCTGGAGCTGCTGCCCCGCTCCCTCCTCCCTTCTGGGTGCCCAGCTCTGCATGGGGAGCGGGATCGTGGCGGGTTCAGGTGATCCTTGTGCAGCAGGCAGTGCTGGGCTGTGATCCTGTGAGGTGCCCTTTGGGCTCTGAGACCTCTGCTCCCCTCCTGCTTGTGACCTTCTCTTCACCAGAAGCGTGGTGGTGGAAGGTTTCTCCTCCTGAGCTGTGATCAGCTTGGGCACGAAGTGCTAGGTGTGCTGTCCCACCCCTGGGGAGGAGGGAGCACCCAGGGTTCACAGGTTGAAAGGAGCAACAAAAGCTCTCAAGGTTTTTTAGTAGATTACACACTTGGCATGGAAATTGGTGTGTCAGTCCTTGATCTCCCGGTGTAAGCAGCGGAGTTTGGATGAAGGGGTAAGATGAAAAGGAAGAGAGAAAGAAAGAGATGAATTAAAGAAGAAAAGAGAGAGAGATGAGAAGAAAGAGAGATCACCAGTCCTGGCTCCAGTGTCGATCCAGCTGGTGGGATGTCCGGGGTCCTGGGGCCTTGGGCTTTGTGGGGCACCTTTTAAGGCTTCCCCTCCCTGGACAGAAGTTTCTCACTTTTCGTGCAAATCACTTCTCGTTCACAGTGGGTTCTTTCAGACCTTTCTGGAAAGGGGTTGGAGGCCTTGGGGTCTTGGATGGTCTCGTTCCCCCCTACGGTCCCTGGCCCTTCTCGGCCTCATCCCGGCGCCTGCGCTGAGCCGGGCTGGGCTTTTCTGCAGGAGCCACAGCCAGGAGGTCTGTCCCAGAAAAGCTGCCCTTCCTCCATATGGCCCCTTCTGCAGCCACATCCTGGTCCTCCTTATGTGTGTTTTTACCAACAATCCTAGTTATTCCCAAAAATCCTTGGTTGGCTCCATGGCCATCCAGCTGTCGCTGTTTGGGACATGCACGTGAGCCCCTGATCCTCTGGAATTCTGCTCTGGGCAGCGACGGAGGAGCACAAGCCACGTGTGGGACAGAGCAGAACCTCCCAGGACTCTGGGGGACTTTGGTGCGGGGTTCACCCTCTAAATCTTGCTGTTGGGGTTGAGGCTCTCTTGGCATGAGGAACGTGAGCTTCAGGGCTGCCTGAGCGGTGCCTGGCGGTGGCTGGTGCTGTGTCCCAGGGCAGCCTGCACAGGAGCCCGTGGTGCAGCAAACCCAGCAGAACCGAGCCTGGCCCTCGTTGCAGGGGAGCTGGAGGCCTGGCTGGGTGTGCCTCCTCCCTCACCACGGCCCCATTAAAATTTAAGGGTAAAAGTGGGAGTAATGAAAGAGAATTTTCTATTTAAGGCTTTTAGTTCATTTTTACCTCCAGCGTTAGCTGGAGTTTGTGCAAACCACTGGCAGGGCAATTAAAGCGACTTTTTAATGGGTTATTTTTGTCGCTTCACCATGGTGGGAGCTAAAGATCCCAGGCTGTGAGCTGCCTGGGGTAGGGGCCATCCCTTTGCTGTGCTGCTCTGATGTCTAATCCCTAATTGGGTTTTATTCACGGGCCCTGGCTGAGTCACGACGAGAGGGAGAAGGTGCAGGGTTACAGCTGGGTGGAACATGGGGAGCAGAATATCCAGGCTGCAGTTCCCCAAGGCTTCCAGGTTGGATCCGTGCTGGAAAGGAAGAGTAAAGCACTTTGGAGAATGAAGTGCACAGTTTGTTTTGGATGGCTGCTGTAGGAATTCTGTAGGAATAAGCTCCAAGGACAAAAAGCAGCGAAAAAAGCAGATTGTCTGAGAGTTCCTCTTAAATCCTGGGGGCTGCCGGGAGAAGATGAGGGTGGGTAGGCGAGCGTGGGATTTCCTGGGTGAGAAGGTGATGCCTGCAGAGCAGACCTGCTCCTCCTGCAGGTGCTGGGCGGGCTGCGTGGACGCGGGCATCCCACGTGGTGACGGATGCCATGGTGGCCGGGAAGTCTAACTCCAGGCTCGTTTTTGGGGGAGTTTTCCTGGGAACTACCCAGTGCACAGCCAGAGGGAGGGCTCGGGGCTTGTCAGCTCCGTGGGAGTGCAGGTGCCCTGAGGGCACCAGGCACCAGTCCCAGCGCATTCATCCTGGGTCAGCCTGGCCTCGGTGTTCCTCGCTCGGCACAGTGCGTCCTGTGTTCCTGCTGCCCTCCAGCCCCCGAGTGCGTTTCTCAGCACGGCCGGAATGCAAGCTTGGGTCCGGCTCAGTTAATTTCTCGTGCGGCTCGGCCAGGGGAAGGCGGGGATGGCTCTGTCTCCCTCTGCAGCGTTCATTCATCCGCTCGGCCGCTGCCCGCATCAGCGCACCTCCGCTGCCGCGTGACCTCCCTGCACCCCGGTGATGTGGAGAAACGCTTTCTAAAAACAGCCTCGCGGTTTTTTTTTTCCGGTGTTACTCTGTGCAGCTCTGAAAACCTGCCTAGAAAGGCTGTCCGGCTCATTGATGTTTCCTTAAAATACAGCTAATCCGTGTAATCTCATTATAGTAGTAGGTGATTATACTGACAGCAAGCTTTAGCAGTGGTCCAGCAAAGCCTTTTATTCCATGTCTGTTATGTGGGTGGCTGAAAGTCACTGGGAGTGCATTTGGGGTTTGGCCGGTCTATTTCAGGAGCAAGACTTGCAGTGTTTTTGTTTTAATTCCCTAGAAAATGTCCTGCACCGTTTGTGACGCTGCCTCTCAGCTTTGCTGGCCACTGGCATCCCGTGGCTGTGCAACAGGGGCTCCCAAAATTACTGGGAAGCATTAAGGCAGCAGAGATTTGGGGTTTTTTTCCCAGAGTAGATGAGAGGGAGCTTTGCCGTGTGTAGTGCGGGATTCCTGGTTTGCAGGTGTGGTATGGCCCCGCTCTCCAGAGAGTCAGCCCAAGGAAATGGCAGATTTTGGGGTGCCGAGTGATCCCTCCCAGCGCTGGGAGGTCCTGCCTTGCTTCCCCAGGCAGGCTGGACGTGTGGGTCAGGCACACGGGAAGCTGGCTGAGCTGGGAGCAGCAGGGCAGTTTGGGCTGGAAGGCGGCTCCAGCCCGCCCTGGGAGAGGGGCACATCCCAGGAGAGGCCTCCTCCTGAGCCGCTGTGTGCTGGGATCCAGGGCTGGCTGGACAGTGGCCGAATACCAGAGTGGTCACTGTGCCCCGCTGCATCTGGGCAGGCTGCTGGAGGTCCTGCTGATTGCCCCCAAGGCCTGGGCAGCCGTGGCTGTGTAGGGTGGGTTACGGGGCCTCGTGTGCTCGCTTCTGGCTTTGCTTGGTGGACTTGCCCCATCGTCATCATCAAATCCGAGAATACCCTGGAAGGAAGGGACTCTCAGGATCACCCAGTCCAGCTCCTGGCCCTGCACAGACACCCCAACAATCCCACCCTGGGCATCCCTGGCAGCGGTGCCCAAATGCTCTTGGAGCTCTGGCAGCCTCGGGGCCGGGACCATTCCCTGGGGAGCCTGGGCAGTGCCCAGAACCCTTTAGGGAAGAACCTTTCCCTGATCTCCAACCTAAACCTGCCTGGCACAGCTCCAGCCATTCCCTGGGTCCTGTCCCTGTCACAGAGAGCAGATACCGGAGCTGCCCCTGCTCCTGCCCTCACGAGGAAGCTGTAACTGCAGTGAGGTCTCCCCTCAGTCTCCTCCACCTGAATGGACCAAGTGCCCTCAGCTGCTCCTCATGTGGCCCCTCCAGACCCTTCCCCATCCCCATGTCCCTCCTTTGCACACCCTCTGACAGCTTTAGATGTCTCTTACGTTGTGGCAGCCCCAGTGCAGAGCAGAGCAGGACAATCCCCTCCCTCCATGGTGTCCCTGGTGCCCCCAGGTCAGGGATGTCCCTCCTGACCCCAGGGCACTGCTGCCTCAGGTCCAGCTGAGGGAGGGTCTCTCCTGCTGTGCTGGGGCTGCAGCAACCTGGGGCCATGTCTGTGGGGCCATCATTGTGGGCCCATGGCTGTGGGGCCATCACTGTGGGGCCAAGGCTGTGGGGTGGTGGCTGTGGGGCCATCATTATGGGGCCATCACTATGGGGCCATCACTGTGGGACCACGGCTGTGGGGCCATCACTGTGAGACCATGGCTGTGGGGCCATCGCTGTGGGGCCATTATTGTGGGGCCATCACTGTGAGGCCGTGGCTGTGGAGCCATCATTGCAGGGCCATGGTTGTGGGGCCATGGCTGTGGGGTGGTGGCTGTGAGGCCATCACTGTGTGCCATGGCTCTGGGACCATCACTGTGGGGCTATCACTGTGGCGCCATCATTGTGGGGCCGTGGCTATGAGGCCATCCCTGTGGGGCTGTGGCTGTGGGGCCATGGCCATAGGGCCAGCACTGT
>VZRR01001973.1:215-18530 GCA_013398015.1 Oreocharis arfaki | reverse complement strand
CTCCATCCTGCACCCCTCACATCTCCACCCTTCAACCCCTTTATCCCCATCCTGCAACCCCTGTACCCTCATCTTGCGTCCCTTCCATCCTCATCCTTCAAAACCTGTATCTGTCACATCCCCATCCTGCAGTGCCAGGTCTCTGGAGGATTATCCCTCCCTGGATCCTGCCCCGAGTGCCACCAGCGCGGTGCCAACGCGCAGTGCAAGGTGAGCCTGGAAAAGCTCTGTCCCCCAGGCAGGGAGTGCTTTAATCAGCAGGGTCAGCACCAAGCTCTGACCAACTGACCAGCACACAAACCCCAGCACTTCAGAAACAAGCCCTGGCAAGGCTCTGCCCCCTGGAGTGGACAGCTGGGCTCCAGGAGCTCATCCCAAGGCTGGGATTTAGCAGGCAGGATGTTGGGATCAGGCACCAGAGCTGACGAGCTGGGGCTTGGTCCTGCTCACAAATAAGCCGTGCCCTCCTCCACAAGGCAAACACCAGCTGGCCACGCCGTGGCCATCGCTGCTCAGTCCCAAGGGATGATAATCCAGAGACCTGGCACTGCAGAATGCACTGGAGAGCCCTGGGGATTGCCAAATCCCTGCACCAAGCCGGAGTCAACACGGAAATGCTGCAAATGGGGGCACCTGGGATGCAGCCCAGGAGCTGGGACAGGATCCCTCCAGCAGGGGTTGAGCTCTGAGGTCTGGCTGGCTCTGGACACTCAGAATTCCCTCCCTGCAATGAGGGGAGCGGCCAATTCCTGTGCCAGTGTTTTTGCAGGTAGCCTGGCCATGGAGTCCAGCTGCAGGTGCCTGCTGGAGAGGTTTCTGTTCGTGGCAAGAATTGCTAATGGGGGAATAAAAGCTCAGCCTCCCTCCCTGAGGAGTTTGGAACAGGGTTTCTACAGGAGCAGTTATCCAGGGCCTGGATCCCTAATCCCAACAAAGCCAGAGGGAAGCTAGACCCTGGTGTAGGAAGGATATCCCTCTCTCCTTGTCCTCCTTGGAGAGCAGAATCCAAACCCCAAGAAGGAGCAGGAGGAGGGGCAGTGGATGCAGGTAACACTTTGCTGGCACACATCAGCAGGGCTTCCTCTGTAAATAATATTTCACACCAGAGGCGTGCTGAGTGCCAGTCAGTTCAGGTGCTTTGGCATTTATTAGGTGTGCTGGGAGCTGAGGTGCTCGGAAAACCTGTCGCTGACCAGTGTGCTCCAATCTTTAAACAACTGATTAATTAAAAGCTGACCCTGAGCTTTTTTTTGAAGGTCTGTCCCTAGCGCTAAACCCCGAAAAAGCCATTTTTATCTTTTGCCAACCAAACAAATCCAGCTTCAGACCTCTGATTAAATATTAACAACTTTGCACAGACCACAAGCAAGCTCCACAGCTATTTATTGCTCCAAAGGCAGCTGCAGCAAGAAACACAGAACAAAACAAACAAAAACCAGCCAGGAACAAACGGTGTCATCCACATCAACAAGTTTCCCTTGTGTGCTTGAGTCAGCTCGGAGCCAGGGGGCATTTCAAGCATGTTTCACTGGGCTCAGAGCTCGGGGCTCCAGTGCTGTCAGAGCTCTCCCAGCCCCAGATGCCTCCCAGCACCCCTTTCTGGAGTGCTCCAGCCCCATCCATGAGCTGGTGACATCAGGAGTCCTCACTTTGGAGCTCACTGCAAAACCCCTGTGATGCCTGAAGCGCTCGGTGAGGGTGAACTGGTGCCTGGCTGGATTTATCACCCTTTCATCCCCACTCCCAAGCCCAGTGTGGGGCTGGCAGAGGCCTGGCAGTGACATTTAGGGACACAGAGATGAGACGAGGGTGTGCAGGGGGCACTGAGCCCACCAGCAGCCACAGGGGTCAATATTTGTCCCTGTGCAGTCACAGCCAGGGCCAAGTGTGGGACACCACTGCAACCAAGGTCAAAACAACGTCCCTAGGCCCGAATATCCCGGTGTGACCCCCCCTTGTACACCCCACACGTCCAGGAAGGCTTTTCCCCAGGATCACTCGATCCCCTGGAGCAGCAGGACAAAAGGGGATTGTTCCCCATGTAACTCCTAACCAGCACTGGCAAGAAGAAAGCAGCTGTGCCTGAGTTTGGGCACTGAGCCAGGCTGGGATCCCCCTCCCCACCTGATTTCCAGGCACGGGCTCAGGTTTCTGACGCATGGGATCAAATAACCCATCACTCAGGGCAAGATATTATCCCCTATTAGCAATTCCACGCAAACAGCTCTGCTCTTCCCAGGATTAAAAGCCAATTAAAGAACCTCGCTTTTCAAGGGGAGAGTAAGCTGAGAAGAGGGGGTTTTGTGGGGTTTTTGTTGGCGTCTGGCAGGTAGAAAACACCCCCCATAAGGACTGTCCATGAGTTCTTTTCAGATCGCATTGATTTTGCTCAGAACCCTTTGGGACTTGTGTCTCCAGAGGAAAAAGAGAAACACAGAGAGGACAACAACTAAATCCTCACAAGCCGTGCCCTAAAAAGGAACAAGAAAGAAATTTTATTTGCAGGAGGATCAATGGTGTTTGCTGAAGTCAGCAATTGGTGTTTTGGGTTTCAAAGCTTTCTCAGGGCAAGGGAGCCTTACTCTCAAGGTGAAGAGCAAGCTCATAAATCTGGGAGAAGCTTCAAGCCCAGAATCTGCTGATTCCCACTGCAGGGAGGGCAGAGCCAACAGGAAAAGGGCATTTGCTCTGCAAACAAGAAGCAGGATGAGCGCTTGTAAATCGCTGGTCACAAGGGAACAGGTGACATTCAGCCCCGCTGCACTCAGAGCTGGCAAAAAGGGGAACACAAAGGTGACTTTAAGCCAGCTCTGCACTCACAAGGGGCCATGGGAGCACCTGGTTCCTCCTCTCAGCTCCCAGCACAAGCCTCAGGCCTGATGCTGGGAAAACAAGGAAAGCCTGAAGTCGTGGAATGGGTTGGAAGGGAACCTAGAGATCAACTTCGAGGTTGCTCCAAGCCCTATCCCACCTGAAATGCCTCCCACTGCCTCCTGCCCTGGGAGCAGACGTGTCCAGAGACGTGTCCAGGGCGGGGAGAAACGCAGAGATGGGAGAATCTCCAGCTGGGACTGCAGCCAGCACAGCCAGGCTCCACCATGCACGGAGAGAACCCACGCCATCGATCCCGCTGCCCCGGTTTTAGGAGGAACAAACAAAAAGCCTCATCATCAAAACCCCCAAAGTGCCTTTGCAGCCAGTGTCCTACCCAAAATGGGTGTCCTGGGTTTAGGATCACAGGATCATTCGGGTTGGAAAAGCCCTTCCATGAGCATCGAGTCTGATCTTTGCCCCAGCACCCCCTTATCACCAAACCACAGAGCATCCCCCAGCCTGCTCATGTTGCCCCCCTGCCTCTCCCAGGCTCACGCTGCTCCCAGCCCCAGTAGCACCAGTCTGGAACTGGCTCCTGCCAGCCCTGCCACTGAGAGCAGCCTCGTGGTGCCAGGGGAAGGGGGACCAGGGGTGTCGAGCTCTTGCCAGCGGGTGTTTAGCACACCCACCCACCTCAGCAGGCAGGTAGGTGACCTCCCAAGGTCTCCTGCAACCTAAATTATCGTCTGTTCCTATCAGGATGCTAAACCAGCACAAAAACATGTCTGTCTTTCTGTCAATCTGTCACTTCGCGTTCGCTTCATTTTCGTCCGTCAAACATTAGCCCAGATCTCACTGTCAACAAGCAGATATTTATTTGTTGTTTCCTCTTTTGTTTGCTTTTTGTTTTCCAGGCCATTTCCACTGGAGGTACACCCGGGCAGGCAGAGCCATACGCACACAAATAGCAGGGCACCATTTTCACTCTGTTCCAGGCTTTTTTTACTGGAGACACTGGGAGTAACTCGCTCTGACAAGTGACTCTTTGCATTAAAACCAAGCTGCCAGGCCCCTCTTGGGCACACACCTGGGCAAAGTGAGGGCATCTGGGCTGGGCAGAGAGGATCTCTATAAGGTCCTTCCAACCCAAACCAGTCTGGGATTCCATGGGGATGGCTCCAGGGCTGGGGGAGAGGCAGAGCCCCCTGTCAGAGCATCCTCACCGCCTGTGGCCGTGCCAGGGGGGCTGGAGAGCTCCCAGACCTCACCTGGACACAGCAAACCCTCACCTGAACACCCCAAACCCTCACCTGCACAGCCCAAACCCTCACCTGGCTGCCGCCACACACCTGGATGAGAGACCCAACCTGGAGGGGAAGGGAAAGGCGGAGAGCAGGAGGAGCCTGGGGACAGCGCAGCCCTGAGGGGGGGCACAGGGAGGAGCCAGAAGGGTCCCCTCCCTCTGCTCTTCATTTCCGCCCTGGATGAAAAACAAGGAACACTTTTCCTGCCTGGATTTCCTTCCCCCGGCATCCCCCTGGCTCCTCAGCCCATCTCCAGCCACCCCGTTCCCATGGCAACGGGCCGAAGGAACAGATGGGCCTGGCGGCCAAATCCCCCTTGGAGGCCAATGCTCAGGGCCACACGCCTTGGGGACAGCGAGGTCACCCCCTGGCACCCCTTCCCTCGTCCTCCCGCCGTGGCCAGACCTTGGTGGCACCTCGGGGTGTCCTTGCAGCAGGAAGGGCCGTGGGTGCTCCCTTCCCAAGGGGCCTAAAATGTCTGAGATCCACCTGGGCTCGCCTGGCTGTGGGAAAATCCACGTTTTCTCAGACATCTGGAGCATCTCCCTGCCCGCCTCCAGCAAACCTCACCCCTAAACCAGGGCGTTGCACAACAGGACGGGCACAGGGGACGGAATTCCCATCCCTGCAGTGAGTGGGCACAGGCCTCAGCTGTCCCAGCCTCGCTGGCTTTCCCAGACGGATTCATCCGACCAGACTGGGATGAGGAGCGGGGTGGGTGAAGATAAAACTCAGCCACTAATCTCCCTGTGGATTAACCATCCACGTGGGGCCGTGGTGTGGGGCTTTGGAGCAGGCAAACAACAGCTGAGCCCTCCCGGAGATCCCACAGCTCCTCCGGAATATCTGAGGGGAGCAGCCAGGCCGGTCCTGGGCTCCCAGAGAGACGAGGGTGTTCTTTCACCTCATCTTTCACCTCATCTTTCACCTCATCTTTCACCTCCTCTTTCCTCACCGTGCTTGCAGAGGGAGCTGCAAACCTGATGCAGCTTGTTGTGCTCAGCCCCAGAACTGGTTCCCTTTTTGGGGGAAAAATAGCGAGTGTGAAGCTGCACTTCAAAGCCTCCAAAGCTGTCTGGGCCTGCACGGGTGAAGGGCTCTCTCTGTGGAGAAAACACAGGCTGAAGGCATCGAGAAACTCTGCTGCAAGGAAAGGAAAAATAAAAGGAATGGCTGTTCCTTTAGGAACTTCAGCACAGGCTGTCTCAGCCGCTCAAGCCCGTTTTCTCCTGAAAAACCCAAAGCAATGCTCACTCTCCAGAGCCAATTTTGGAGCTGTTAGCACCATTATCCCAACTTCCTTCGCTCCACACAAATCCCTGGGGATCGTGGCTGAGTTCTGCAGCCCTGTCCCCATTCCCACAGGGCCCAGACAGCTGCTGGCATCCCCAGGAGATGGTGGGGCTGGGAAGCGGCACTTCTCAGGGCTCGGGAGCCAGAGGAGGCTGAGGACGGGCAGCAGGGTGGGAGATGACGGCTCTGGGAGGCTGCAGGGAGCGGGGAGCCGAACCCCTCCTGCCTTCCCTCCCTTCCCTTCCCTGCCAGGCTGCTCCCTGCCCCTGGCCCTGGCACGCTCCCAGGGGTGCTGGGTGCTGGCCCGGGGGCCCAGCCCGGCCCAACCGGCTCCCAGCCCGCACCCGTGGGAAGCTCGGGAGCCCGTCCTGCCTCTCAGGTGTGGCCCTGGGCCCGCGGGCTCCTGCCCGGAGAGCGCTCAGCTCTCAGCTCGGACACGGCCGCCGCTGCTGGAGAGGGAAGGGCAGCTGGGCCAGGGAGGGCAAAGCCTCCCGGGGTGGGTGGCAGCACCAGCACCCCTTTTGGGGGCTTCCTCTCCTTCACAGGGGGTTCCCAGGGCTTTTTTCCTGCTGGCGTCTGGAATGCCAGGGCTGTTCTCTGCAGAGCAAGGCCCCACGCGCTGGCACAGCCCGGCCTGCCCCACGCCCTCCCCCGGCCCCAAGAGCCCATCTCCTTCCTTCCACTGCTCCCTTTCCCGGATCAAAGCTGCCTCCCCTCCCTGTATTGCAAACATTATTCAGCTCTAGATAAGAAGCTCTCCAGCAGCACTTTATGAATCCCACAGGAGGCAGAAAGAAGCAGAGTGAAAGGGCTTAGTGTGGCCAGGACAGAGACTAATGTTCCACGAAACACCTTTGCAAAAGAGAGCCACGTCTTTTTCCCAGAAAGACTCCTGGGAAGCTTGGGTAATAATTAACAATTATCGAACTTTAAACCCTCCATCTCTCTCTCTCTCTCTGTGTCCTGACCAGCATTTTGTAATAACTCCCCCAGTCTGGAACACTCCCAGCACGGGGTGCTGGGGTGCACTGGGGCTGCAGGGTGAGGAGGAGGAGGATGCAGACAGACTCCGTGGGCAGGCAGGAGGCAGCTGCTGACTCTGCTGCTTCCCTGCTTCTCCACCGAGCTTGGATGTGAACCTCCCTTCCTTCCTCCAATGAACCCTGCAGCTCCTTTGGCCACGGAATGAAGTGGCTCTTTGTGGTTCTTCCCAGGGAAGTTTCTCCCAGCCTTGGAATGCCACAGACTCTTGCATATGGCTGAAGTCGTCATCTACCCAGGAGAGAGACTGGAGAGCTTTTCTAGCACACAGACACAGTTTAAACCCATCTGCTGTCTGAGCAGCCACGATCGGTGCCATGCGAGGCTCACACTGGGACCAGCTGGGTGGCTCGGTGGGCCTGGGCTCCATCACAGCCTGGTGGAAGGACCACAGAGTTTTGGAAGCGCTTGCTCATGCAGTAAAGGGTGTTTCTGTTATCTGCATCCTACCACGGGGCAACCCAAGCATCAGGAATCCTGCTCGCAGCCACATAGGGAGTTTTTGGGAAGAGCAAAATGCATTGCAGGTGTCTGGAGACTCCTATTGCTGCCATGGCAGGACATTCCTGCCTCAGCACCCACGGCAGACCCAAGGACAGGGCACGGTGTGAACCCCTGTCCCAGTCTTTCCTGGTGCGTTGTCCAGCAAAGAGCCACGGTGTGGGTGGGAAGGCAGCAGGGAAGTGGAGGAACGCCCAGCCCACACCTCTCACCCACCTGCAACCCCTCTTCTGGAAACCAGAGGTGACCCAGATGCAGAACCAGCAGTGAGAAATCAAGAGACCTTTGAATTCAAGCAGGCAGGGAAGCCAGTGGGCCACGCTCACCCCATTCCATGATGTCAACCCCACATCCCACCCGCAGAGCAGCCAGAAACTGGGCCCAGTGTTGGCACTGACAGAGTATTTGCACGTGGATCCATGCAAAAGCATTCCCTGCCTTCTAAACTCTCTGGGAGAGGAGCTGCCTGCTTCTGAAAAAAACGACCAGATAAAGGGGAGTCACCTTTCCCTGTGCTCTGCAAACGCCTCCTGCTTGCACCAGGGAGGATCAGGTGTGCAAGGCACCCTGCAGACACGGGGCAACGCGAGCGGAGCAGAGAGGGACAGCTCCGGCAGCTCCTGACGAGGAAAGGCACACAGAGGTGAAGTGAGCTGGCCAAGGATATTCCAGGGAGCTCATGGCAAAGCCAGGAAATGCTGCCAGCCCTTCTGAGCTCAGCCTGCCTCTGCCATCACCTCCAGGCCATTCTTTCCCTGTAAGTAAAAGCTGATTCACGCCTGGTAGGAGTCGGTGTGAGGCAGCAGATATTCCCATTTCCAGCGAGGCACCGTAAGGTACTCCACGGGCATGGCAGCATTTGAAATGTCAAGAATACGAAAAAATATATGTGTACTTAAAGAGAATGATTCGAGCCTTTTATTTCCAAAGCGAGTTTAGAGGCAGTGAAAGGTCCCAGATCAATACCAGCAAAGCTGCAAATTGGAGTCCTCCCCTTGGCCACGGAGAGGGTACGGCCCAGACAGCATCTGCACAAAGCCTGCCCACAGCCCCTGCCAGCCCGCCTCAGCTCTGACCTTGAGGGTTTGCCTTCAAGTGGGAGAGGGAAACTCCCCCTTCCCGTGCAGCCCAGGGCTTTTGTTCCCCGGCTGCTGATTTATTTAACTTGGGTACGTTCTGTCCAGGGAAGAACCTGAGTCTTGATAAACTCGCTGCACGTGCACGCCGAGGAGAAGCCTGCTTCATCCTGCCGGCTGGACAGAAATCCCACGGGGGTTTTGCAGCACAGATTTTGAGGTAAATCCCTAGGGAGACCTTAAGCACCAGGCTGGCTGTGGCATTTTGGAAGGTGAGATGCAGTTGCCTGCCCAAGTGCTCCATGATAAACAGGCTTTTCTTCCCCTCTCCTGCCCCACAGCCGTCCCTGGGCTCGGCCCCATGCCCCAGAGACCCCTGCAAAGGTTGTCCCCATCCAAAGCTGGGATCAATACAGCTGTCAGGCTCTGGCCACATTACCCCTGCTGATTGGAATCACGACAGGCAGACTGCAGCTTTCGCTCCATCTCTCTGTCGCTTGTCATAATGTAATCAAAATCTCTCTCTCTCTTTATCACCGAGCGTGACGGGAGCAGAGGCGGCCACGAGACTACAGATTCCTTCAGAGCTCCCTGGGGCTGGGGAGCTGCGCCACGGGGCTGGGAAAAGAGCCCCTCACTGCCAGAACTTTGGGATGAGCAGGATAGTGGGAGAGGTGGCAGAGCAGGGAGGCAGAGGTGGGCACGTGGGGTGCTGTGGGCAGAGGGTGCAGCAGCGGGGTGAGAGCAGAGGCAGCCACAGGCTGGTTGTGGAGGTGGGCAGAGCCCGGCAAGGAGCCTCCCTCCTCTTCCTCGCTGCCCTCTGCCATCCCAGGCTCCTGCCTCCCCTCAGCCACAGGTTCCTGCTGGCTGCCAGAGCCAAAAGTGAGCAGGGGATCACTGGCTAAGGCACGAGGGGCACTGAGCAGGACTCAGAGCAAAGCTCTGTGCTCACACAGGAGCCCGGGCACTGCTCCCTCCCCCCTGCTCCGAGGGCTCGGCCAATTTACGGGCCCAGGGTGATCCATCCTGGGCAAATGGAGCAGCATCTGTGATTTGTTGGTCATTATTAAACAGCAGTAATGCAGGGCTGCATTACCCAGAGGAGGGGAGGACCAGCAGCCTGGGCATACCCAGCTCCCCTGAGAGTGGCCATAAACAAAACTTAAATAATTAGAGTGCTTGGGAGGAGATGCAGCCTCTAAGTATTCTTAGGCTGACGCAAATAAAGGAAATAAATTCTTGGAAGGTGCCAGGCTGGATGGGGCAGAGGGAGGCTCATTTTCCAGATCACTTGAGAGCAGCCGTTATAAATCTCAGTGAAAGATGCACCTCCCCAGGCTGTGGTGATATTTTTAAACTCAGAGAGAGAGGGACGGGGGAGAGAGAAAAAACACATTTTAGTATTTACACCACAGGCGAAATGGGTATTTAAAAATCAGGGTACATTTTCCAAAGTCTGTTCCTGCCACGCCAACAAATAAAGAATTTTCTTTCTATAGTGTGCTAGCTGGCAATATTAGCCCCAGAGAATTCGCTGCTACCACCATCATTCTGTCGTGAGCTGAGAAATCAAACTCCCAGAAGGACTGGGGGAGTCAGGGGATAAAGGTTCTTTCCCTGGCAAATTGCTACTGCAGCTCCCAACTGAATCAGCAGCAAATGCGAATCCTTGGAATCCTGAGGGGTGACTCCTGCCCTGTCCCTGCGTGCTCGGTGTCTGGGATGATGTCCCAGGGGAGTGTCCCAGCACAGGGGCTGCGTTTTGGGTGCACATCCAGGAAATCTGGCTGATCACGGGCTGAACGAGGCTGCAGGTGACAGGATGTGAGAGCTCCCAGCCTGGCCCTCCTGGAGAACCCCAAATAAGAGCTGCCAGGGCACTGCCTTTCCCTGCAACCACCGCAGCCTTCCTGCTCCTCAGTCCTGCTCCTCTCAGGCACCGAGAACATTCCCCCTTTCATGAGCTACGCTCTGTTCAAGCCTTTTCCCTTCCCTCCCACCCCTCCCCAGCACTGCTGCCATCCTCCCCAAAGGATCCCATCCAGCCCCTATCAAAGAGACACACGAGCACACCCATCAGGCATCACAGCATCCAGCAAATCCCCAAAGAAGCCTCCTCCAAAGATCAGAGCGCTGTAATCACTCCCCGTGCGAGGAGATCCCGAGGAGCCCTCCCCCGCTTGCCCTGGGTTCTGGCTGAACCCGAGCACGAGGTACATTTGGCAAAGCTCAGCCCCATGGCTGGGAAAAGCCTCTCCATAAAACTCACACACACGGAGCTCCTGGCCTCTCCTGCTCCCACGGCAGCACCCAGATATTGGGGGGCTGAGCTGGAGTAAAGAGATCCAGGACTGCCCTTTCCCTCAGCGCCTTGCACACGAAAATAAACTCACCATTCCCGAGTAAAACATCCAGCACTCCATCGAGCCTAGCAGAGCCAAGAGGGTCCTGTATCCAATGGAAACTGGCAGCTGATGTGAGTTACAGCATGGCAGGGATGCTGCTATGCAACACATCCCTGATCCTCAGCGGCCATAAATGGGCACAGCCTCGGCTCTCCCCCGTATCCAGAGATGCCCCTTCCTCCTGCGCGGTCCCCAGACACTCTGTTGGTGCAGCTGACCAGGGGAAGAGCCCAAAGAGGCCCAGGAATGAGCAGCTTGTGCAGCTGTGCACCACCAAATCTGCTGCTGCCTCCTGTTCCAGCCCTTGAAACAGCACTGCTGCTCTTACTGCCTTGGCTGAGTGAGGGGACAGGCAGGAGCAAGGAAATATAACCCCTCCAGAATGGGGGAGATCTTCTCCTTGTGCATTCTTACAGCCCCTAAACTGACCTGGATTATCCATCCTTAACATGCCCTCTGGTTTTGGCACCCCCAGGTTAGGAAAGCCATCAGCACTGGTGGGAATGTGACTCTGGGCTTGCCTCCAAGGGGTCTCTGCTGATTGCACAGCCCAAGAAAATCAGAGTAAAGCCCATTGGATGCCTCTTCCTAAGAAAAATGTAGGCAGAGCTTGATGCAGTTAGTTCTCCAGTGAAGAGTGTCCTCCTGACTGCAGGCTTTGTGTGGTGTTATTTCTAGGAGAGGTTTCAAGGCAAGGGGAACCTCCATGAGGGCCATGGCTTTGGGTGAGCGGTGAGTTACGACTCCACAGAGCTGATAACTCATCACTGACAACTCCTCTGGCACCAGGCTCGAGCTCAGCTGGCTCACGTTGGGCTGCTCAAGGACAGGGCAGGGTTCATCCCTCCGTGGCTGCTCTCCCTGCCCCGAGTGCCACAGTTCCTCACACGGGGCAGCAAAACCATCCCGTGCCAAGCTGCTCTGCCCAGGAATCAGGAACAGACAGTGACAGAAACCCTGACCTTTCTCCTCCCCTCCTTCTCCTATTAAACTCTCCCCTGGCTCTGTGACTTCTGCCCATCAGGGACCGCTCATAACCCTTGGCTTTGCCAGGACAATCAGCAGAACAACCTCTAATTACAGCCCTCTGCTCCTGAGTCACACCAGCCTCTTGTACACATCAGCACCAGACCCTGAGTCCACAGCCAGAACTCTGCCCCCAGCCCGTGCCCTTGGGCTGTGGAAATGGCCAGTGCAAAGCTGCTCAAGCAGCATCTCCCTCGGTCCAGAGGGTGTCCTGCCAGGGGATAAGAAATGAAACCTGGCTTTGCCACATGTGAGAACCTCAGTGCAAGGAGCAGTGAGGTGAAATCCAGCCGCAGACACAGCTACAGAGCCTGCACTGCAGCAGCCTCGCTGCCCGGAGCCTGGCGGAGCTCAGGGCTGGTTCTGCTCTCAAGTGGCCACACAGCACTTCGTTCCAGGCCCCTGCTCTCCCTCACGGACAGGCCTTTGTGCGGGGAATGGCTCTGGGAAGGCTGGATGTCAGCCCTGGATGTGAGCTGCACGGACCCTCTGCCGCTCCTGGCCGTGCCTCCGGATGCCTCTCTCCAGCACAGGGGGAGGGAGGGATGGATCTTCCACGAGAGAAGCAAAATAGCCTCAAAATCATCCTGATTACAGGGTTTCCCAGGTGGGGAGAGAACTGCTGGGAAGAGAGATGGGGGCTGAGTCCTCTTGCCTAACCAGGCTTGGGAGTACCTGCTGTCTCTCAGCCAGGTGGTCCATCTGGTGCCTGCCGCTGCTCCAAGGCAGGGATGTGATTTGCAGGTCCTGGACTGCATCTGGAGCATCCCTGCATGGTCGGGAGCAGATGGAAGCACTTTGCTGTTTCCCGCAGCTAGAAAGGCAAATAGGCTGGGATGGAGGACAGAAAACCCCTCCGCTGTGTCTGAGCTCCCAGGGAGGAGAATCACACTGATCCTGCCTCTCCTAAGCTCCTCTCCCTGCACACCTGGAAGCTGAAGCGCTGTCCACCAGTCCCCAGCTGGTCTGGCCCAGAGCCAGGGAGGGCAGGCCTGCAGCAGAGCGAGGCAGAGTTGGGTGGATAATGCTGAGAAATGCTTCCCTCTTGCATCACACCCCATAGCGTCAAGGGAGGATTATAAACCTCCTGCAGAGACTGCTTTGTGGTGGGGGAATGGAGAAGAGATGGTTCGTCAGGTTGGGTCAGTTCCTCCCACCCACCCCCAGCACCGCACAGAGCTGCTGACGTGTGGGGACCGCTGGCCAGGCCCTCTGTGCCTCCCTAACCCGGGCCCTGCTGTCCCCCCGGGCTGGGGACAGCAGGGACTGAAGCTGTGTCCCCTTCTCATGGCCAGGAGCTGCTGTTTGCCTGCCCTGGGACTGCAGCAGAGCTGGAGCTGCTGCAGTCGGCCCCAGACGGGACAAACACTCAGTGGGCAGCAGGAGCTGAGCTCCCCACGTGTCCCCAAGTGCCCGTGGAGGCTGGGACACGGCACAGGGCACAGGGAGTGACGCGGTGCTGCAAAGGGCAGCCAATTTCGCTTCCCGTTTCTCCGTGCGACAGAGAAGGGACTTTAAACCCAGTGTGGTGGCAGAGGGGAAATTCTCCTTCCTCCCACGAGTGGTGCTTTAGCATCTGAGCAGCTTGGTGAGGGTTTTTCTCCTGCTCTGGAGCTGAGGCATCCCCCTTGAAAACCCCGTGCGTGTGCTGGGATGTGCGTCAGTGCAGCCCGGACTAACCCTGCCCTGGGAGAAGCCAAGAGAGCTGCAGCTGGGAGAACATCCACGGCTTAACAGCAGCCAGGAGGAACCGAACGTGTCGTGAGACGTCTCGCTCCTTAGTTAAACAGATCTTCACCTGGAACGCTGCTGTGGGGTCGGGAGCCCCCGCTGCAGAGCTCGGAATTCTCCGTGCTGGGATGGCTGAGCCCCGGTAATTAACACAGAGGTGTCTCCAGTGCAAACTGGGGCCCCGCTCCAGTGGCTGGCGGCACCAGCTCACCCTTCAGCAGAGCTGCCCTGATTTAATCTGACGTTGTTTGAAAGAGCAAGATCTCCAGGGGCTGTGAGACTGAGTACCTTTCTTTGTCCCTCCCTCATTTGTTTCTGCTTTTTTGCACTGATAAGCCTGGCTGGCCTGTGAAAGGACTGAGCAAAAGCCATCAGCACCTCGGGCAAGGATGTTGCAAGACTCAAACCCTCTCTCAAGCGGCCCTGAGGGCTGTGGCCATCCTCCTGAGCACTGGCCAGCTCACCCCTGCAGCTCTCAGCCTTACTCCAGCTCTTCCAAAAATTTCTGGCTCGGAGCAAACCAGTCTGGCGGAAGGTGTCCCTGCCCAAGGCAGGGGCTTGGAACGAGATGATCTTTAAGGTGCCTTCCAACCCGAATCATTCTGGATTCCGTCATTAAAACCCCTTTTTCCTGCAGTGCTTGCCCCCACCCCTGTCTGCTGGCAGTGCCGTGCAGCCCCCCAGGGCGCCGGGGGTGGGACAGGGCTCACGGTGGCCGCTTGCTGCTGTCCCCCCAGGCTGTCCCCAGCCCGAGTGGCACTAGCAGAGGGCACGAGGTGCCAGCGGCAGCCAGCCCTGGGAAGCAGGTCACACCAACCGGCTCTGCTGGTTCCCTCCGTGACTCAGCCGAGGTGTGAGCGCTGCTCCGAGGAGCCCTGTGGTGCCTCCCTTTAAGCTTGGCTTTGTGGCCGGTCCCGCTGCGGCCCAGAGGAGGGGTGATGCGAGGAGAGATGCGCCAGGCTCTGCCGGCATCTCCTCAGCCACCAGCTCATCCCAAGCGCTGGATGTGCTGCTGGAAATGCCCCTGGAATCTCCCTGCTGGTGGGACTGGGCTTGATTAAGGCTGTGGGTTCAGGGAGCAAACATCAACCAGAGCCCTCCCTGGCCGTGCCATGGGGCAGGCACCCTCCTGCTCGTGGGCTGAGCTGCCTCTCCCCCGGCCTGGCGCCTCACCCACTCTGACACACTCGGGAACTCCTCAATTCACGCAGGGGTAAAACCCGACCGGTCGGTTTAAGTGAGGTTTAATGAGAAAAAAGTCAGCCAAAGACACGCTTTTGCTTCCTGAAATAGCCTGATGCTGCTGTTTCGGAGTTTTGGGAGGAGGCAGGTGGCGGGGGAAGAAAAAATAACAACCAAGAGCTCAACCCAAAGGCTGAACGAGACTCTGGCAACTTTTTTTTTGCATTTTGGAAGCTACTTTGGGATATTAAAGCAGCTCTAGAAAGTACAAGATGGAGCAGATCGTGCAGTGACATGCTCTGTCTATTCCCAGCACTCCAGAGAGCTGTTGTACCTCCCCAAAACGAACCCTCCCTCCAGCTGCAGCCAAGTTTGACCTCAGCCCTGCAGGTCACCACGGCTCCCTCAATGCTCCTTTCAAGCGCCGCGATGGAAAAACCCCGTGTCAAAGCAGCCCCAGCCACCTCTGCAGCTCTCCCCTGTGGAGCATCTCAAAGCACTTTGCAAAGTGTTCCCAGGCCCCTCTGGGAGATCGGGAGGTAACCCAGCAATAGCAGAGAGGAATTTTGTCTGCAGACAGCGTTCAGGAACAGAGGCCCAGATGTGCAAGGGCAGGACCAGGCACAGATGATGCCTCTGCTCTGTGTGGCTGCATCTCGAGCTGCAGGAGCTCCACGGCGGGGATAAACAGACAGATTGTTAAGGCTTGTAAAGCATAAATTTAACTGCAAGTGTTCTTAACCTCCGCAGATCAGCTGCCCGGGATCTTTCCTCCCCTTCCCCCGCGGCTTTCCAGTAACCCCTGTTGATATCAATATCGTGAACGGAGCGTGAGTTGATACCTGGTTCCAAATGGATGGGCATGGAAGGCTGCAGGAGCCATGAATTGAATCCGTTCTGGACGATTGAACTGCTCACATTAAAGATAATTTGTAAAGCAGATTTTTATACGAGGCTCCTTACAGCTTTTACAGCGGCGGAACTTTTATTTCCTTTTCAGAGAAAGAAAAAGCTAACGTTGTCAGAAGGGGGAGGTGGGTGGGCACGGAATGAAATGGCATTGATCAGCTGGACATGAAAGGTTTGCCAGAGAACAGGCAGTGCTCTCCTCCTTCGGGGGTGTTGGGTATGAAACCACATTTTCCAACAAGTCCACAGCTACTAATTCACTTGTAGTAGAGGATCCTGAGTTTCCTCTCCTTGTTAAGCAAGCTTGTCTGTATTCAAAGCTTAAACTCAGCTTTATATATGTGTATATATATGATTTTGGCACAATGCATTGTGAACTCAAGGAATTAAGTGCCTCAGGAAGGCATCCAGAGCTGGGGTCTGGTAAAGACCCTTTGCTTTGTGCAGCACCATGCTGGCCCTTCCCTGCAGCTCCGGGTCCATCCACGGCACCCAAATGAACGAAATAAATGAGTGAATAAATATTTAATAAATAGGATCAGACACTCCTGCAGCTGTGGTGCATCCACCACGGAACTGGTCGGGCCGAGAGTCTCGCCCACGCAGGCTGCGGGGCACCGGTGCTCAGGGCCGGGGTTTGGGAAGGATTATCCTCCTGGAACACTGCGGAGCTGGCTGTACCCCGGCCTTGGCAAGGCACCACGAGATGCACCACTGGCTTATCCTGGCAGAGCTGTCAGCGGGACAGTGCAAGACAAACTGCCACGCTACTGCAGTGGCACAGAGCAGCCCGCCTGACTGCTGGCAGCACAGCCCCGGGAGCAGCCAAAAATAGGAGAAGTGCGGGGGGAAAAGTCTCTCTTGGCAGGACAAGGTGAGATGCCAGGCTGTGTCAGGGTCACTGCGTGTCTCCTTGGTGAAAGCAATTCCCAGGGGAGCACAAAGTCCTTTTGGTTTCCCCAGCACAGTCACCACAGCATTACTGCACCTCCAGTGCCTTTCCCGGGGCTGTGGGGAGGGGTTCCTGCGCGGGGCTGCCGGGTGGAAGGATGGGAAGGAAGGGAGGCCGGGCGAAGAACGGCATGGGAAGTTCTGAGAGTCCTTGCGAGGAGCCCGAGCTCAGCCAGGCACCTGCCTGCAAGCACAGAGGAGCGCAGGGAGCCCGAGGCTGTCCGTTCCGTCACCTCTTTTTGCAATGCACAGCAGATCCCTTTGTCCTGGGAATACCGAGGTACACCCAGCCCTGCTTTCTCATCGCCCTGTTAACCTTTTCTCTCTCGCAGCCTCCCTGGTTTCTGGATCACCACCCCCTCCCACTTCATCTCTGCCCTCACCCATTTTAACCAGACCATCCAGTCGCTGTGATCTGTTGATCTCCCATGTCCTGATGTTATCACCTCCCTGTCTTTGCCATCGCCAAGGGAGCTCCGGGCCCTGGCATTGCTCTGATGGCCCAGAGCTCGCTCACTGCGGCCACATCTCAGAGTCCCAGCCCAGCCAGCCCGGCTGCTCCTCTGGGACGCTGCCCCAGCCCCAACACCGGAGGAGTGGACGCAATTCCACCCTGCCGTCACCGCGACTCGTCTCCAGCTGCAGATCCCGCTGCTGCTGCGGGCACAGGCTGCCTCCCAGCCCTGCACAAGGCTGCACCCACACGTGTGCCCGCTGCCAGCGCTCCAGCCCCGGCCACCAGCAGCCGAGCCCCAAAAAGGCAAAACATCGCCTCTGTTTGCATCTCCCGGTTCATTCACAAGCTGTAAACGCAGACGGCCGATCCCCTTTCCATGGCTCCGACTCCCGGAAAGCCCTCCAGGATGGCGTTAACCCGTTCTGCACTGGAGCAGAATAAATGAGTCCCCGCAGGGCACTCGCCAAAGTGGGTCACTCTCCCGCTTCCCAGCGCTGCGCTGGAGCCCGGGGCAGGACGGAGCCCAGGGAATGGACACGCGGACTGCTCTGCCACCGCCCCGGTGGCTCCACCGAGCTGGGGAGCAGTCGATCCGCATCTCTGCCCATCTCCTCCGTTCCAGAGACGGAGCAGAACCCAAGGGATGGATCGGAACCAAAGCGATGAATAAGATGCCGTCAGGCAGCCAAGCTCAAAGGCAGCGAAATGAAGCTCTGAAGCCTGGGAGCGGTCCAGCCCCTCCGCAAAAGAGCCCGTGGGAAGTGTGTGTGGAGGGGAGCGGGGATTTTGGGGATGCCGGAGAGCCGAAACCCTCCATCTCTCCTCCCGAAACATCTGCGCTCCGTGCCCAGCCTCGTGGTTGCCTTTCCGGGGGAGCCTGGCTGCTGCGCCTCGCTAGACGCTGCTCGATCCAAAAAGCAAACAAACGGCCTCAGCTCGCAGGGCTCCGGAGCCCGCTGCCTGCAGCTGCTTCCAAAACAAACGAGCGTGTTGTTCCGAGCCGAGCCGGCGCTCAAACCGGCCCCGGCTCTCTCCCACCCTCGCACAGATGCTCCCACACCTGCTCCAGACCCGGGCGCGCACCCCCAAAACGCCGATCCCTCCCTTCTCCGCCGCTCCGCAGCACTCCCCGCACCCCCTTTTCCCTACAGGCACCCCGCAAAACCCCTTCGGGGGCCGCCTCCAGCCCCGCAGCGCCCCGGCGGAGCCCAGCGCCCTCCGGGGAGCGGCTCACCTGGTAGGAGCGCGGCTGCCAGGATGCAAACTCCGATAGTCCAGCACGATGCACGGCAACTTGTCTGCGGCCGTGAAGCCATGAGAGTTCCTTAGGAGCGATGGGCAGGGGTCGGTCTGGCAGCGCCGCGGGGCCCCCCACCCTCCCAGCCCCCGGTGATGCTCAGGTCTGCTTGAAAAAAAAAAATTCAAAAAAAATAAAAATGAGATCGTAGGTGCGTGAGGACAAAGAGGCGGCGGGTGAGCGGGAGGGCTCCGGGGGGAGCTCCGCACATCCGCGGGGCGCGGGGCCCCTCTGGGCGGGCGCGGGGCGCTCCGGCCGCGGGGCAGCGCGGGCGCTTCCTTCCGCAGAGCCGGGGCGAGCGACGAGGGGAAGAGGGGGTAAAAATGGA
>VZRR01001963.1:0-10365 GCA_013398015.1 Oreocharis arfaki | reverse complement strand
GGTGTGTGAGGGGTGTGTGAGGGTGTGCTGCACCCTGGCCTTGGTGTGCAAGCCCAGCAAACGTGTTCAGCACGTGCGGCTGAGCCGAGCCGAATTCCTCCTCTGCAGGGTCGGGGGCAGCTGCCAAATGGCTGCAAATCCCCCCTAAATGCTGAGAGTCCCCGTGTTTCGGCACAGCTTTGAGCTCTGAAGAGATGCAGCCACTGGAGGTGTGTTGGTTTTGACTGTGGATGCACATTTCCTTCGTGATTCCGTGGATTTTCTACTCTGAGCAGCAGTGGTTGTGTGAGGGGGTGCCTGTGCTCCCTGCCTGTCCATTAAGCTGGAACATCAACCCCCCTTCTCTCTCTGAGTTAATAAATATTTTAACATTTCATCCATATTTATTAAATAAAAACCGGCCCCCACTACAGAATCAAAATGTAAAGGGGCTTTTTTGGCTGTTATCTGGAATAGAGTTGGAAAAGATAAGGAGCCTTTAGTACCTCTTGGATTCCTCTCCGATTTAGCCTTGTAGGGAACATGGTAACGCTTGGCTTTGTGTTGTTCTGGTTTAAAACTAAACCACCGGATTCTCTGATTTACATAGCTGAAATTATTTTGCTATTATTCTATTTACATTAGTATTGCCTTGTGTATTTGTTAGGCAAATGAATTCCTTGTTAAATGGCTGGGAAGAGGATTTCGAAACACTGTGATTAGTTCCTTTCTTTTGGAAGAAATAGTTAACAAATAGGAAAACGCTGGTGGAGAGCCGAGTTTCTGGCAAGCGCCGCCGGTACAGAGTGTACTGAGCTGGAAATGTTGCCGAGTTAGCACAAACTGTCTGATATAAAAAGCACGTTTTTGTTATAAACACTGCCTGCTCAACAGAGTTGTTGGTCTTACAGAACAGCTTTAAACAGGGACTGTTGCTTTTGAGTAATATTAAATATTTGTCTTCTGGTGAATGTTTTCTTAGGAAAAATCACTGTAGATAGCAAACAAACCAATTCTTTTATTATCCAGTATAAGTGCATTTGAACTTCCTTGTTTTTATCTCAACTGTTTCACTTGAATTTATATGTTTTTGGAGAGGTTATTTTTCACTTGAAAAAGTTTTGGGTTATTTTTCTTCAAAAAAAAAGTATTTGTACAGGTGTCTTCAGATTTCAAAATAGGCTTTGTTCTTTCTGAGCTTTGTCTTGTTGTTTTTCTGGCTTTGTACTGACACTTTGTGGCTGTTTCTGTGGTGTTTCAAGTGACAGGAGTCACAACAGTAATGGAAAATAGCAACTTAAATAAACATTTTCAGGAAGTAAAAAGCAGGGTGAGCGTGGAAACCTTCCCCAGCTCAAACCCAGTACAAATGTTCTCTGCAGCTCTGCCCTGGGAGTAGATTTACAGGATAGGGATATGAGGCTTTTAGATTTATTTTCGGTGGCTTTTTTTCAATATTAAATGCTGTGAACAAGATGTCTCTAGACACCGTATTTTGTGAACAATCTGGTGGGTATTAACTTACAATCAGCATCAAATTTTCTTTTTATTGTAGGGGGTGATCAGTGTAGTCTCAGTTCTAGGCTGTGTCACCATTCCTTACTTGATCCTGCAGTGTATAAATTTGTTTTTTCCAGCTGTCTCTGTGTAGAGAATTGAGGAGGTGATGCCATCTTTATTTTTTTTCTTTCTCTGTGGTAGAACGTACTAAGAACAGGATGGAAAAAAGATCATTTTGGAGCCAAGTTCCATTTTTTAAGTTATGGTAACTGGTTTAGAGGCAGGGGTGATAATTTCTGAGCTCTCTTTGTGAAGATTTGTGGCTGTGTTGGAAGAGGAGCACAGCATGTTAATTTGACTTATCTCTTTAAAATTCCTTCCCAATATCCCATCTCCCCCTGCCCTCTGGCAGTGGGAAGCCATTCTCTGTGTCCTGTCCCTCCATGCCCCTGTTTCATTTAGGTCATCTCCGAGTGTCCACTTGGGAGAAACTTTTTGAAGGGTAAAAAGTGTAGGGGGCAGCTTTGGGTTTAGATCATAACTGAGCAATGTGTTTATCCTCTCCTTAACAACAAGGCAAATCTAATTACTTAATGCTTAACCAATGAATCAAAGCAAACCTTAATCCAGGCCTTTTCTTTTGTGCAAATTAAGTGGGCATGTCATTATTTAAATATCCAACAACATTCTGGAAAATTTGATTAAACCTGCTAAGAAAACCTCATGAAATGCAGGACAGGTGAGGGAAGAATTACACTGCAATTGAGCATAAATGATTATTTTTATCAAATAGCAGTGCTCAGTAATGGTGTATGAGATTATATTTCTTTTCTTCTTTGCTTGTTTTCTTGGGGTTTGTGTTTTTCCTTCTGTAAGTGTCAGTCTCCTGCTGTCTTTCCTGGGAATTCTGTTCTGGGGAGATGCTGTGCAGTCAAATACTTTCTGAGCAAGGAAAAAAGGAACTTGTTTTTTGCAGATAATCCCCGCAGACATCAAGGGAAGAAAATATCAAAAGGAAACTTACTAGAGGTCAACCAGTTTTGTTTGGAAATGCAAGATTTGGAAATTAAAGGCCAGTCTGAAAGGACGTTGGAAAATCGTTGTTCTCCCTGTAAAACATGGCCCTTTTCACTTTAAATGCTGCATTTTGTTTGTCCTTGCACACTCACCCTGGGTAAATGATTAGCAATGGGAAAATGTAACACAAGAAATACTTTGGAATGTTAATTGTAAATCTAATTATTTCCTTCCAAAATGAACCTGAAGCAAATTTCTGGTAACTGTTATTAGGAGGAAAGAGAGGTGGGAGTATAAAGTAGCTGAAACTTGGGGTAGTTGAAAGGGGATCTGGTGATCTGGGCACAAAGGAGACTTTCCACTGGCATTTCTAACACATTTTGGAGGATAATTGAAATGGGGATTTTGTTTCAGAATACTCCATAGCTTTATTTTAAATGTGTTTCATGGAGTCACACAATCATTTAGGTTGGAAAAGACTTTTATGATCTGGATATTTTGCAGCTTATAGTGGAGCAGCTCATGGGATCAGGTTGTGAAGCGGATGCTTTTCTCCTCAGAAATAGTTTTAATTAAAACATTTGAACTTTGGATCAAAAAATCTATTTGGAAGATGGGAGGAAATGCAGTTTTGGCTTGCTGAGTTTGGTGAGGGGATGTGTGGGTAGCAGTAGCTCTTGTTTCAGTCAGTGCTCATTTCGTGTGTGAGTACAGGTGGGTCAGAACTCACCTCCTCTGACACCTGGCTAAAAACCCTACCCCCAGGAAGCTTGCACAGCCAGCAGCAAGCACCCTTCTCCCCACAACAGCTCGCACTTGGTTTGAAGTTTTCAGCTCCTCTCTTTTTTAATTTAACTTTTGAATTTAAGTATCTTCAAATTTAATGGCCAGTGTAATATAATCTCAGCACTAACCATGGGTGAGTGCAAAAAAGGACTCCCCAAAGAACTCTGGGAAACTCTAGAGTTAGTGACAAAACTGAAAAATAAAAATTACAAGCAATGTTTTTACTACAAATTCTCTTGTTTTGCTACTAATAATTTAGAGTCTCATTTGCTGTTTTCTAAAATAGATGAGAAATTACGCAAGTAAGGGCTTTGCAAAACAGAGGTTCTGCCAAAGCATAAACAGTTGTGTATTTGTATCCCTGTGTGTCTGCAAAACCGGGAAGTCAGGATTATCTTTCCTGTTTAAAGTGGGACATAAAGCTTAGCCTGAATTCTTAGTGAATATCTGGAGCTCTGTGTGTGTTGAAGGTGGATGCAAGAAGTGCTGATGATCATGGAGAGGAATAAAGATGTTCTAAATTGGGTTAGAAATGACTCCTTCCCACCCCCTTTCAGCATTTGATATAAAAAAAGAATCTGGTAGAAGATCTCTTCGCTCATTCTGCCCCAGCAAACCACAAGAAGAGAAGCTGTTTTTAACTGGATGACATATTTAGTAGTTGCCTTGCCAAAGAAACTTTTTCCTTTCAAACTGGAAATAGTTTTTTGTTCTGAAATAATGATCTTTTTATCTGCATCGCTTTTTTTTCCTCTGAAGCTGGTCCCTTCTTCGTAGAAGTTTATTTTTGTAAGGCTTTTCCAGATTTAGGAACTGCATTTGATGACTCATAGGATTTTTTTCCCTTTGCTTTCTGCCAGGTAGGAGCAGCTGTGTACTTGGTAATTAGCTTACTCTGCCTTTGCTTAACCACTGCGCTCTCACCGCATTCTGGCTGAGGGGGGAAAAAGCTGCATTTTTCTCCTGTTTGTTTTCTGTGTTCAGTCTACAAAAGCCAGTTTTACCAAGCCCTTGAAACAGCCAGAATATTTAAATAGAGCATCGAAGTAAAAGGAGGGCTGTGGAGCTGCTGTAAATAATCCTTTTTTTCTCCTCTCTGTGTTCACTTTCTCTGAACACGGTAATTCCGGACAGCATTGTAAGAGCACAGAGGCAACAAAAAGCAGATGGTTACTATAGTTTCAGTGAATGAAGCCAGTTTTACTTGGCTGAAGGTATTTTCTAATTTCTGTCCTCTTGCCTGACATTCATGAAAGGCCTTTCTGAACGCACTGAAGTCCTGACTGTTTTCATATAACATTTGATCTCTTTTCCCTATTAAAGCACAGGGACCATCTCTGATGTTTTTAAGTACATCCTTATGCCCAGGGTTTTATTGCCACTGTGGTTGACTCAGATCTGTGGAGGAGCACAAGCACTTTCCTTATACTTTGTCTGGAGAAGCTGTGGCGGCCCCATCCCTGGAATGTCCAAGGCCAGGCTGGACGGGACTGGGAGCACCCTGGGATAGTGGGAGGTGCCCCTGCCCATGGCAGGGGTGGCACTGGATGGGCTTTAAGGTCCCCCCCAGCCCACTCCATGGTTCTGTAACGCAGTAACAAACACCACCTGTAGCTGTGGGCAGAGTTGGATTCACTTGAACTTCAGGAAACAAAGCAGCAGCCACAGCTTCCTCACGCCCAGCTGGGGCTGTGCTATGGGAAGTTAATTGGAATTGCAGAGGAAGTGATTAGATAACATTTCCAGGAAGCTGCAGTATGTTTGTGGTCATCTAGGGGATGATGGTGAGGATGAACCTGTGTTCTGATCAAACAGACACTTGAAGATGTGAAAGGGGTTCAGTTTGCTGTTATTTCATTAAATGAGCATCTGTTGAAGCCTTGTGATTTTAAAGCTGATTTTACAGTGCTTAAATCTGAATTTTCTTTGCAAATGGCATAAAGCAAACCTATCTCCATGTCCATATGTGGCTTCTTCTGTTGTGAGATTTTAATGCCTTTTGTGTAAAACTTGCTGTGTCCTGCCCTAATGCCTTGTCAGGTCTGTGACAGCCGATTTGGTAGCTGTGAATAGCTGTGATCCCAAATGGAATTCCGGTCACTTGAGGGGTTCAGGAGGAAGATTACTCAGCAACAGCCTCCTCTCCACCAGGATGAAGGACCTGCACAAACTTCTGCCAAATAGAAATTGCAAGAGATGGGCTTTGCAGTATCTGCAACATATTCTTTTGCTTAATGTTTAATATTGAAGCCTGAAAAGGGTTGGAAGAGTTTTTGCAGAGCGCAAGGGCCGACAGCAGCATCCCCAGGTGGGTCTGTGCATTCTGCCAGTGCCAGATGCACGTGGATGTGCTTTGTTCCCATTGCTGGTGTTGTGGAGCAGAGTTGGACAGAAATCCTCTATTTTAGTGTGTGCACACAAGTGCAGGTAGCAGTCAGTGTTCAGAGAGAGAGCTGAAAATTACAGCTTAGATCTTTGACTTAAATTCCATGGAAGTTTCATGAAACTTGCATGACTTTCTGAGAGCAAAATTGCAAAACACTTGAAAAACAAAGTCCAAGATGAGTTTTGTGGTTTAGCTTTTCGTCAGGAGTTTGCCATCAGGGAGACAAAGGTGGCATTTTACAAGGTCTCTGACTCTCAGGAGATGTGGCCAGTAGGGCTTTGGGGTTTGTTGTGTTTGTTTTCTTTTTTCTTTTCCCAACTCTTATCTCCCGGCTGCCTGATGGCAGGAATTTACTGCAGAGCTCCGACCCTTGCCCTGCTGGCCCAGGCATAACCTGGAGTAACACTTTAAACCCTGAGTAGCTCTGTAGTAGTTGGCAGATTCTTGTGGAAGAGGATTTTTGTGCCGTGCCCAAAAATATTTTTCAACTTTTGAAAAAGCATTCATTATAAATTCAGGTGTTTTAATCAGAATCGATGTTTACTATGGCAGCACGGCAGTGTTTCCTCTCCGGAATTGCTGAGGTTTTTAGCTCATGGCTTGAGTTCTTAAGTTTGGGGAAGCAGAAACTCTTTGGCTGATAGTTTTTAGAAGAGTGTTTGAATGTATCCACACAAACATATATACTTAATATGCATAGGAAAAGCAGCATTTGGTTGGAGTACTATGCATCTGTTGTGCTTCAAATTCAATTAGCAACTCAACATCTTCATAAAAATACCCAGGACTGTTCACAGTTAATGAGTGTTTAATTTTATTAAGGTGCACACTTGGGGGGTGTGTGGGCATGTGAATCCAGAACATACTTGGATTTTGCTAATTGTACTCTGCTCATACTGTATTAAAACCCAGAGATTTTAGTGTTGCTCTGTACTGTGCATCGTGACTTTGGCATTTCTGAGGTGTTCATTTTGGCAGTAGTGCTGTTTTTTGATCATTTTTTCAGTATTTGAATTGGCACATAGAACCGAGAGGAGTAAACAATCCCCACTATTTTAAACTACAGTTATGATTTGTTTTTTAAGATTGGATGAAAATCAGCTTAAACCTCCTTTGTGCCAACACTGGAATAGCAAGTAAGAAAAGAATTACCATTTAAAAACAGCGACTGTGAAGAATCTGCAAGTGAATTGTTTTGATTAATTGGTACCACCTTGAGCTGATGGGACTTTATATTAAAATTTATTCCTTACTTTAGGGAACAGATTTTTCCTTGATAGGTGTTATTGTGACTGTAACAGTGCTTTTGCTTTAGAAAATTGTCAGTTTTGTTGTCTTTCATGCTCTCTGTAAAATGCCAGCATAACTTGGCGTTAATCCACCTGGATTTTTTCTTATTTTCTTGCTCTGTAAGAAAAGACAGAGCAACTGGAATGGTGATAAACACAGGAGAGGTGACGTGAGCTGGGAGCAGGGAGCTGGAGCGGGACAGGCAGGGCCCGTGGGGTTGGTGCCTCCTCAGGGAGTTCACTGGTGATAAAACGTTTGGAGGAGTGGCCGGTCCCCTGAGGGCTGTGCAGCCCTTCAGAGGGACCTGGGCAGGCGGGAGAGATGGGCAGAGAGGAACCTTTGCAAATCCCACAAAGGCAAACGCACGGCCGGCACCTGGGGAGGAACAACCGCAGGCAGCAGCACAGGCTGGGGCAGCCCGTGGGAATCAGCCCTGCGGAGAAGGGCTGGGGCAGGAGTGGGTATGAGTCCATGGGGTGGAATTTCAGAAATCAGGCGTCTTGTCTGAGGCTGAAGGCTTTGGAGAGCTGCAAAGACAGCCAGGACAGTTGCAGCTATAAAAGCCAACAGAGAACAGTTCTTTTGGTACAGAGAAGGAGTGTTAAAGTCAAAGGCAGGATAGGAAATAATGTGAATTAGGAAAAGAGATGACCCTGGTGCTTTGTAGCTATAAACCTACACAGAGTTTGGTTGTTGTCTTGGATTTTCCACCCAGATCTTGCCCTATCTCAAAATTTGGCTTTAAGAAATGCCGTTTATACCTCTGGCTAGAAGCCAGGTGGACACTTGAGAGAGAAACTGGTGCCAGGACAGGAAAATCCTGCCAAGGGTTGCTATTTCCAGTTAAAAGGTTGGTCAGACTCAAACACTGAGGAGGCTTTACGCAATCTGTGGGGAGGGAAAGGAATGATTCAACAGTGTTTCCAGTTAAGAAAGTTATTAACTATCCCTGGCCTTGTCCCTTCATCTTCAGGGAGCAGCTGTTCAAATCCAACCAGGCAAAACTTGAACAGCTTATCTAAACCAGGTGGCATGAAAGGAACTTGGGTGTGCAGAAGAAAATAAGTTTTGTCTCTAGGCAAACAGATTGGTGCAGGGTTTATCTGGGGCTCTGCGCTCCCACAGACCCCAAGAGCAGCCGGGTGCTGATAACTATCAAAGAGAGCTGGGGCCAGGTCAGGCAGCCGGTTCCTAACCCAAAATACAGCATTTAGCCCAGATGAGAACCTGAGATGAGGCACTGGAATCATAGACCGTGATCATTCTGCCTTGTACAGCAATCCTGAGATATTCAGAGTTTGTGCTTTTACTGCTGAGCCTGATTCCCGGCAGGCTGGGGCCGGGTGGAGCAGGGAGTGCGGAGGGGACCATGACTCCAAGGCTGTTTGGGAATTCCTGTTCAACCCTGCCAGCCTGCCTTGGAGCTGCACCCCCCAATGCTCACACGCTGAAATGAATCAAAGTTGTTTAGTCTGCTTGAGCAACCAGCATTCCTGGGGTCAAATAAAAATTCTCTGTGAAGCAGATGGAGCAGTTCAGCCCTAATTGCCCAGCTTGCTTCAGGTTTCCACAGCTCACTTTTTTGTGCCACATCAGCTTTTGAAAAGTCAAAAAGAGAAAAGGGATGAAGAGATAATAACTAGATTCATAAAAAATCAAGACACTGAACGAACACAGTTTTATTCCCGATACCCAAAAGCAAAAGTTGATGAAGGATGTGCTGAAGCTTCAGCTGTATTCCTACTTCGTCCCACAGAGGATGTGTCTGTACCCTGACTATGTTAATCTCCAAATGGGTGACACAGGGTTTTTCCTGTTGTTAAGACCTGGAAGACTCTGAGGTTTACAACTCTAAGGGGGAGTACCTGCAAGGCGCTGTAGTGTATTTATATTGGGGTTTTAGTAAGTAATAAAGTTACAGATGGACCATGATAGGAAAATAACTTGCTGCAGGAAAAATTCCTCAGGATAGCTGGTTATTCCCAATATCTACCGCTGTAATTTAGTACGGAAAAATGGACACCAAGGCACGTGTGATTAACAACATGCTAATNAGAAAGGGGGACTTTGCTTAGGGAGAGTGGGGCGGGGGAGGCCTTCAGCAGCCTGGCAAAGATACTCAGAGTTTTTGTTGGTTTTCATACGACAAAAGGTTTCCCCTCCCCTCGGAGTTACGGAGCGATGCTCTTTGCTGTGTCCTCCTGTCTCTCGTGCCTTCCTTTGCCTGCTCTTTTTCCCTCCCAGTGTTTCCCTTTAGCCAGGGCAGCTCGCAGCCAAAGACCCTCCCCGATTTTTCTTCCCCAATGCAGGAGCTAAAACAGGCCTGGATGAAGTTACGGAGGCTGGCAGTGAAATGTCGCTGTAAGATCTTGCTCCACTGGGGCTGTGGCCCCTTCAGAGCTGTGCCTTGAAGGGCAGGAACATCTTTTCCTTGCTGGAAGCTGGAATTCCAGCGCTTTGCGGTGCGTGCCACGGATCCCAGAGGGGCGTTCCCGAGGCTGCCGGGGTGCTGGTGCAGCCGTGCTGCGGGAGCTGAGCGGTCCCAGGTGCCAAGGTGCAGCAGCTGGGTGGGCTCCCAGAGCACACAGCAAAGGCTGCCTTGCTGCACATCCTGCAGCTGGAAGCAGGGGGAAGAAGGAGAGGGCAGGGAGTCCCTGACAGAATGCCGGAATGCTTGTGGCTGGAAGGGACCGTGCCCACGGGTTAGGATGCCGTGAGGGAGAGACGCCCGTGCCCCAGTGAAGGTGCAAGTGAGACCATGAGGACAAGAAACGGATTTTATTGGACGTGGATTTTATTGATCAGGAAATGGCAGGGAGAGGGAGCTCGGAAGATGATCAGTTGAAGTCGATGCTTTTTAAGGTCCTTCCCTGCATTCTAGGTTTCTAGAGGATGTGTGGATGTGTATTTTAATTTGATCTTCTTCTTCTTACTATTTCCTATTTCTTCTTCTTCATCTCCTTCTTCTTCTTCTCCTTCTTCTTCTTCTCCTTCGTCTTCTTTGTCTTACTCTTATTCTTCTTATTCCTATTTTAATTTTTCTTCTTATTTACTACGACTACTACTATTTCTTCTTCTTGTCTTACTCTAATTCTTTTTACTCCTACGTTACTTTTTCTTCCTATTTACTACTACTACTATTTCTTCTTCTTTATCATATTCTTCTTATTCTTGTTCTAATTAATCTTATTGACTTGTTATGCTTATGGTTAATCTTTTCTTTTTCATATTCTTATTGTTTACTACTATTTCTTCTTCTTCCTCTTCTTATTCCTATTCTCTTTCTTATTATTCTTATTCAACTTACTATTTTTATTATTATTCTGTTCCTTTTTCTTCTTCTTCCTATTTACTACTGCTATTCCTTCGTCATCATCACCTTATTCTTATTCCTATTCTATTTTTTT